>JAGDQP010050097.1:0-14328 GCA_022664845.1 Lepisma saccharinum | reverse complement strand
TAACAAGCAAAAATGAGGTCACTGAAGACATGAAAACTCGCTTAGTATCGGGAAACGTATGTTTCTATTCAGTCCAAAAATTTCTAACATCGCGATTAATATCAAGGAAATTGAAACTGAAAATAGACAGAACATATACCGGTTATTCTGCCGGTAATACTTTACGGTTGCGAAAGTTGTAGAACGACCCGAACAGATGAACATAAATTACGTGTGTTCATTTAAGGTTTTGAGTAAGATATACCGGCCGAAATGACTGGAGAGTGGAGGATACTGCATAATGAAGAACTCCACGGACTGTAAGATTCACCAATGTTGCAAAAATAGTGAAATCGCGATGACTAAGGTGGACAGGCCATGTAGCTCGGATAGGGGAAAAACGAAGATTATATTCTATCCTGGTTGGAAGACCGGATGGAAGGAAACCAGTGACCAGGAAAGCATTGACGACTTAAGCGTGTAATCACTCAGCGAGCTAAACTTCAGACGGAAATGAGATGAACAGAACGTCTAAGGCCTGTATTCTAGATGATATTCAGGAATTAATGGAGGAAATATGAAAATATCTGTCAGAATGCATGGATGTTCAAAGGTTTATTGAGTTTATGCTGGTTCCTTATCAATGATCTGTGGTGAAAGATCACTAGGCGACGTGGGCTGGGCATGTATAAATAAGGTGGAAAAAAGGAACGTAGAGGACGGCATCTTTTAAATCTATATATTCGGACTAAAAATGCAATTAATATTTACACATATGGATAAAGTTTGATGAGCACCCCTTTAGTTCCAACCATCGAGTTATCGTAAACTGAAATATTCTACTTCCACCCAGAGTACATTTCAGTAAGATTAGCATTTTATAAAAATTAACAATTAACATAGACATATAATGAGACTGGATTCTATAGCTTAGTCAAGGAGCTCATACATAACAACAGAAGTAAAATACTTCAAATTAATTCGTTGTATCTAGCATTGTGCACTGTTTTATAGTCTAATGTTTTTTCTTTATTTTTTCCATGCCAATCCGAACATATTTTACAAGTACACCTAGATTAACTCATTTGGCACTAGGTCTATTATAGCTGTGACATACATTCTTATTCAAGAATATTTGTCTATAAAATGGCCATGTCAAAATCGTCGTTCTCTTAAAGAAAAATAATTTTAGATTGTTTTCTGAAAATACTTATGAGGAAATACCTTAAATAAATTTCGAACACAAAATATGCTGAATAATACTTGTTTAGTTTGCTTTTATATTTCATTAAAAATACATTAATAAAACTTCCTCAAAATGAACAAACAAATACCTTTCTTCACTACACATACATTAACAGAATCCTGGTATTACGACGGTGTGACAGAGTAAAGTCCCAAATGAAGATGACTCGCCGCTGGATTCCAACCCAGGAGGTTCCGAATGCGAAGTAAATTCTTCACCAACAGATAGGCTTCTTGTTACAAACATGCTAAGTACGAACAACCAACATTGACTCACCTTCGGAAGTGAAATATTCTCAAACCTAGACAAATACTAGAACTTAAGACCTCCTTACAAATTAATATAAAGAAAACGATCTAATCTGACCATCTTGGTAATTCTGACTCCCGCAACATCAAGACCCTGAGCGTGCTGAGATATGAAGGAAGACTGCCCACGATATATATATATATATATATATATATATATACCCTGTATATATAACTCAGTCCAACGAATATGTATGTATAGAGGGAAAAATATAAACACGAATATGTTTATTTTGACGAGAAAAAACTACCACTTAGGCAGTAAATTGCCAATATTGATGAAAGATGAGTATTTGCTATATTTAGCACAAGAAGTGGCAAAACTTAAAACGAAAAGGGATAGCTATAATAAAAAAATATGAAAACTTCTTTATATAGGATAACATGACGCTAGCTGTCCTGTCATTTGGCATTTCTACTAACCAACTCGGCCATATCCCGTGGCAAATGACCTAGAAATACCGAGGAAAGAAAACAGAAAAATACCTACTAACCCTCATATTATAATCATTCTCAAAACACGTTCGGAAAACGCAAACTGCTCTGCTTTGCATATTTATTATTAATAATTGCTTTGCTTTACGTTGCGGCTTACTACACACACTGATCACACGCATAATCACACTGTTCTAACCTTTCTACAATGTTATTTGAATAAAATTCACTGTCTATACTGTAAACATAACTGTCCTTACCTGTAATTTGTGAATAAGAGTTTTTTTTTTAATAATACGACAACGGCTTACGATTTAAACACTAGTTCTAATAATTTGCTGGAAGAAATCAAGTTTTGGAAAGCAAAAGTTAACAAGCTCGTCGTGCACTGAATAAATGAGAACAAAAATGTTTAAAGATACATGACCGCACCTAATCTTACCTAACTTCCAAGAACCGATGGTCACTAATTTAATCTACGAAAAATGCAAGAAAGCAATTATTAATAATAAATATGAACATATCAAAATATATTTTGAAAGGTGGAAAAAAATCTTGTCCCCGCCTGAATTTAAACGTTTTTTTATTCAGTAAGCTAACGTTTTACAACTACACCACTTTACGCCCTTGCAAACGGTGGCTTGGCCGTTGTATTTACCGTGCACATGTTACGTAACAAGTCAGAGAGGTCACGTGTGCAAGATGGCGGCTCCATTTATTCCGAAACCGATTTATTCGTAAATGTTAGACTAAAACTCACACAAAAAGGAGTCACAGAAAGACTAAACAGCGGCTGATATTCAAGGAGAACTAGGAGATGTCTGCTTAGCGGGCTTATAACTAGAAAAGAAAACATACCAACTGTTTTGTCGGCAGTTAACGTCAAGGTTTAATTTTATTTTTGAAATTTGGAAAAACAGTTTTAAAACACGTTATTCAATCTGAAAGCATTTGTGACTTTGATACATTTTCCAGTTGGATGTAGAATTGCTTAGCGGAATTAATACAGTGAACACTTAACACTATTATCTCATAAAAGTAATTCTAACTCTTTAGCACTGTATTTACTTGAATCTGTTTGATAGTATTGAAATCAATATCATAAACTGAATAGTAAGTTACTTCCCAACATACCTAACATTCCGTCGACTGCTCTCAATTAGCATTTTACGATGGAATGTTAGGTATGTTGGGAAGTAACTTACTACTCACTGTAAGTGGAACAGGTGTGTAAAGATATGAAATTTTAAAAGCGAACAGGAGAGAGTAACGAATATCAATATATTTATAGTTTGAAGAAAATAGCCCATAATAAATCACCTCTCTTCAAATCCGGATAGATGAGATACTAATACATATGAAAGCGCTCGTTTTCATAGTAGTTGAGGAAACGGTGATGAATCAGTTGTAAATAAAAACAAAAGGACAAGTCTACTTATATTGCAGAACCTCAGTCATGTACATTCTGATTCTACTTACGCAGTGTCTTGGTGTAGACCATCTACACAATATTCAGATATTTACGTAAATGCTATGTCTGTGCTAAGTCTACTCCGTTACCTATAAATATGAATGTGTATGAGTAATAATAAAATGGTAGATGACTACATTATCTGTACGTATGGATACTTTTTTTAAGTAAATGCTTCGAGTTTGTATAGACTAACATTTCAAGAAAAAAGCTTTCCAAAAGGACACTAACATCGAACGGTTTATACAAAGCAAATGTACATTTTACAAGAGATTTTTAAATTAGTGTTATCAGACCATCGACTTTTCAGTACGCAGAATTATTGCTTGAGCGATGCAAAAGTAGTTTAGCACTAAAGTTGCTTTGAATGTGGCTTGAGTTTTGTTTACGAAGTTCTGCCAGAGCAGCTGATTTTCCAGGGTATACAACCTATTTCACGACGCTCCACAGGAAAAGTCGAGAAGGGGTAAATAACACAGGGAATTCAATCCTATCATTTTACGCTAAGCATGGTCGAGATCAATTAATACGAACGTTTTACGGGCACTGTCCTGGGGTGCCATTTTGTAGCTTGCAAAATGTATAATTCTAAGTAATGAACGAATGTAAAGTAAAATGGACCTTTTAACATCTCTAGGTTGCCAGGCCATTAACAGAACATTTTAAAAAGAATGGTACAAAGACACTTCGACAACTATTCACTCCAGACGAATGTGTATTAAACACTTGCTTGGCGTAGAAGTTGCATTTTGTGGACTGAAACAGGGAATTATATTGGAGCACTGTTGGATGTAACGAAATTTTGACTTATCCGGCGCCATCATTTCACTTTCAAAATTTATTTTTCTTGCTGTGTTTAGGAATATTTGAAATTCTGCGGTCACCTATTTGAATTTTCATTTCATGCGAAAACCAATTGTAAAATAGAAAAAAAAATAAAGGCGCCGTATGACTATTTTGTTAATTTGTATCTCACACAGTTTCGTTGATATATATGGCGACTGTATGAAATGTTGCAACACAATAATGAAGGAAGCAACACTTGCTGTTGTACGGGCTCTATCACTTATACAAACAAAGTCCTCCACAATGTTACGAACTTATCACGAATATGAGCAATTTAAATGTGATAGTACTTCAGGTTCATACTTGAAACTGCATTATGAACTGTACTGGAACATTTAAAAAATTACAATGCTCCTTCGCTGCTCACGCGATAATAGGATGTTTGCGTCATTGCTTCGTTTTCTTAACTGATCCCATGGGGAATCAATATGTTCAGCATCAAAATATAATTTTAGTTTATGCCAGTTGTAGAGCGAACATCGTCGCACTCCATTTGGGAAATAAATGATATTAAATCATTCTAACATTATTATCTTAAACATATACTTAATAACAGACATTCTTGTACAAATTCTCGTACCTTCATTGGAGTTTGTCTAAACTACATTCATTTTCAAAACTGTGAAAAGCCTCGTTTCCGTATGCTTATTCTTCATGTTTGTTTAATGAACTACTTTGAGTATATTCGTATGCGCATATATTTTTCCCTGCAATAATTTTCATGTCTTTATAAAGTGACTGCTGTCATTCGTTTCATTGAATTTTATTTATGACCTTTAGGCATCTAAGGCTCAGGCTGGGATAGGGGAGGGAAAAGGACTCATTCGTTCCATTTTCAAACATCTCACATTGATAAAGCCTCTCAATGAGAAGTCAGTCGTGGGTTTTCAACGAAATGCTTTGAATATATGGTAGGTGGGTGTGCAAAGTGCGTTAAGTCAATAATCGTCCGAATTAGGATACAAAAAACTCGATGTAAAAAGGTGAGATGGACGATTGTGTATCATGCGGTAGGTCATAATGTTAATAGTGGCTACAATATGAAGAGGTGTATTGTTTGTTATCTGAGATCGACACAGAAATGGGTGTGCAGAATGCGTTATTTCATGGTACCGATTACTTATCACGATTGTTGACTGAACGCTCTTTGCACACCCACCCGTCATATTTCTCTGCTGTTTATATATTAAGGTCTTACCCCTTCGTGAGTTTTCATGTGCCGTTTCAATGAACTTCCCGAAGTAAATTTAGACCTACATATGTTACAATTAAAAGGTTTTAGCCCTGTGTGAGATCTCGTGTGCCGTTTCAAATCATTTCCTGCACTGAACTTGCGTGAACATATGTCACATTTAAAAGGTTTCTCCCCTGTGTGAGTCATTATATGTCTTCTCAAGGAGCTACTTTCATTCGCTGCATATTCGCATTTCTCGCATTTATAAGGCCTCTCTCCTGAATGGAGTCTCATGTGCTTCTTCAATGAACAGCTTCGACTAGATTTATATCCACATATTTTACATTCATAAGGCCTCTCCCCTGTATGAGATCTCATGTGACGTTTCAATGAACCTCCCAAAATACATTTATAGCCGCAAATATTACATTCCAAAGACTTTTCTCCTGTGTGGGTCATTATATGCCTTTTCATGTTGCTAATTTCACTACATCGATATTCACATAACTCACATTGATAAGGCCTCTCACCAGAATGCGTTTTCATGTGACTTTGCAAATGACTTTTCCTGCTAAATTTAAACTGGCAGATTTCACATTTGAAAGGCTTCTCCCCACTATGAATTCTCATATGTAGTTTCAAGGAACTGCTTTGGGTACATTTATAACCACATGTGTTACATTTGAAAGGTTTCTCCATTGAGTGAATTACTATGTGGCGTTTCAAATCAAATGGAGACAGAAATTTCCTCTCGCATATTTCACATTGGAAAGTTCTCGTCTTAGTTGTATCTCGCATTCCTGTTGATGCGATTTTCTTTCCCTGTTCATCTTCAGGATTCATTTCACAAGAGTTACTACACACATTATTCTCTTTCTTTACATCCGGTTCTTGTTTTACTCTCCTTCCTACTGGAGATTGTTGGCTAATTTTATCTATTTCATTGGCTGATTCATTAACTGCTGTTGTTTGAACAGTTTCGCCCTTGTTGTTTCTTCTATCGCTTTTAGAAAGAACATAGGATGATGTATCTAACAATCTCTGTGCATTTTCCTCTGATTTAATTTGTGTGTCTTTAGAAATATGTTCGACAGATGGGTAAACACTCTCTGTAGATCCGTGATACTCATCCAAATATATTGCTATAGGAACAAAATCTGTTTCACTCTCGACATATTCTTGCTTTACACTTTTAACTTCTTTGTAGTTGAACGAATACTTTGTTCGATTCTCTGTGTCCGATGAAAGCAAAACGAATGAATCTGAGCTTAAATTCGGTACAAGAAGATGGGAAGATGGATTGGCATTTTCGTTCTCTGAGCATTCGTATTGATTGTTACTATCATAATTAAATGACGAGCTAGATACCTAATAGAAAAGAAAATTCATTATTGCAAAATCATTATTTTATAACAAAACAAAGAACTAATATAACAGTGACGTATCGTAAGATGTAAAATCATATTAGCAGTAGCATATCAGAGATTATAACAAATATAAAAGCTTATATATAAATATGCAAAATAGAGATATTGACATTACTGAGTTCATTACATTATTTGCAAACAGATAAGTAGGATTTTTTATTCCTTAGCGCCAGTAAAATGATTTAATCATTATAAACAAGAAAAGCAGAAGCAGAAATTAACAAAACAATTTGTATATATTTTATCATATTCATTTTTTTTTTTTAAAAAAAAGTAAAATCTTGGTAAACCAAAATTTTTTCTAAGATGATCATGGCTCCAAATTTTCATTAGCTTTGAAAAGTACGAAGTGTTTTACAAGTGATTTTGTCGATTTGTCAATATTTACGGCGCTTGGATAAGGGCGGTTTCGGAAATGGGATACATATATAAGCGTTTAAAATAGCTTGTGTTTTTAATAAACTTCGGTTCAGGTTCCAGCCTAAAGTCGACATTTTATAGTACCGGTAATAAACAAAGGCAACGTCATGATCAATAGTGAGTGAACTTTGGATAAAAAATAGAATCTTACAATGGAATGGAAGGGAAATATAGTTTCGTTTGGTTTCACCGAATTGTATTCCCAACAAGTCATTGTATCTAACAAATACAACTGTGTTTATTGGGTATTTTCTAACTCCCGGTCTTTGTGTTGAATCTACTGTAGTTTCCCTTAAGACCAATAATACACAGTGAAGTCATGGAAATAAACATTTTCCATATACAATTTTGTATATTTTTGGCAGTTTAAAACTTTGCAGTATGTGCTTCACATGTGATGTTTCCCTCTCAGACGAATGGAATGTCCTACAAATCGAACAAGTACGATTTCTAAAAATACAACTTTCTACCGTATCTGAAACTCTAGCAAAATGATGTGGATCTTCTCTTAATATCCGAAATATTTTTAAATATGGACTTTAAACTTCAAGCAAGAAAAACTTTTCATGCATGGTAAATTCACTCACAAGGGACACTACCCAAGATGTAAATATCCGATTTTGATAAAATTTGGCAGGTAGATACTACACATGAAATAAACGAACACGTGTTTTTTTGTTTCTGCAGAAAAACGGTTTTAGGGGGTAAAAGCTCCACCCAAAATTGTGAAAGTGTCCGCCCGAAAGGCGAGAAGAAGTTGACCGAAGTGAATGAAATTGTGCAGAGGTATACTAGACATAAAATAAGGGAATACGTGTTTCGTATTTTCCTGGAAACAACGGGTGGGTGGGGCACAGACCCCTCCAAACATTTAATCACGAAATATTCAGTTCAGGAGCCCTGCCAAAAGTAGATAATTTCTTACGTAAATGGTAAGAAGAGGAACATGTGCTTCATAATACATGAGCAGTCGCAACAGGTCCCTAAGTCCATAGGGCCTCGGGATCTTCATGGAATACCTCTAAAATGGCGTTGTCTTTTCTAAATCCTCAATTTGATCATATTTTATTCAATTTGGAAAAAAAGTTGTACGTCAGTCCCTTATCAGCAATGACAAATGTTAAATGATAACGGCTTCAGATTCCAGAATCAGATTTCTACAAGTAGACCACTTGCAGCGTATGACCACTTGCAACGTATGACACTGGTTGATAGCAGACTATTATTTATGCTGGATTTTTGAGTGTGGGGTTTTGAAATTTTAGACCATAATTCACACTTTAGCCGTCCCACCAAGCAATATTGCTGAATTATCAAAGTTGATACTAAAATGGTATTATTATATTGCCAGTAATTATACCAATGAGGCAGAACATTCCTTAGCGTGTTTGCCTTGTAATCAGGACGTCTTTTGATCGATTTCCGGTGCCGAGCATCCTGATGGTTATATTACTTGGTTCCCACAACAACATTAGAAAAATGCTGGGATGATACTTTAAATAATACAATGAAACTACAATATAAAAATAAAAAATGAACAAAAGTACGTTGTGGCTGAGGTAGGAGCGAGTCTGACTATGCGAACGGGGTAGAACGGGTTGAAATTCCGGCCAGGACGCTGAAGATTCTTCTTAAGCGCTCCCATGCCTGGATTTTTGAGGTGTATTAAATTGAGTTTCAGAGTGTCCTTGGTACTCCTAGGCACTGGGGAGGTAAAGACGGTCAAGCTTGGAACTGATCATCATATCACACGTCGTGACATAGTCAAGACTATGTGGGAGGCTACCTCCACATAACTTACAAGACGTTCACGGGGGACTAAGTCAGAACGTCATCTGGTTAGATCGCCCATGTATGAAAACGGTCAGAACGCTTACAGAAACGGTCAGATCGCCTACCAAAACGGTCAAATGCCCACCCTTAAAAACGGCGAGAACGCTTACTTTAAAAATGATCAGAACGCCTACTAAAATTATGAGGATCCTCACAGGTCAGAAAATACAAACCCTACCAAGGTACACAGTTAATATTTTAACTTTTTGCAGTTTAATACTTATATTAAATCGATATTGAAGAAATATAATGAAAAAGAGTCCCAAGAAAACGTTCACAAAGCCCCCAGAACACCACTCTTAAACAAGTGAGTCGGAGTCCAGTCGGGGGCTGTGCACATTAGCTACCACCAGGCTACAGCAGCGAGTATACTATTTATATGATAATGTTGCGTTCGCATGTGTTTCTTTCCATAAGCATAATTATCTGCTATGTGTGATTGTTGTTATATTATGTGCACTCATATTAATAGCTTGGTATGTATATTTATGTTTGATTGGAAAGGAAGTATAGAGACCTTAACTCCGGCATAGTAAATAAGGCGAAATAAATGAAAATACCATTACAACAAACAGTAATAAACGATTGTAAAAATGTGGCTATCTGAACAATCATGGACACAGCGGTGACATTTCATTCTAAAACCGTAAAATGATTTTGTACGTTTCAAAAAGACCCTATTACTGAATATGTATTTTTCCATAAGTGTAATATATTGCCTTAGAAAAACGCATTAGAAGCGAAATCTATATCATAGTAGAAAAGGGAAATTGAAAACATGTCACACTAAAGCAATATGAACGAAATAAAATATTCGTTGAAATATAATTTAAAATTAAAGCTGTTTTCAACGTGCAAATGAAAACATGATAAATGTAGTTAATTTAATTCTATTAGCTTTTAAATACAATTTTTATTTAATTAACTTGGAAAGGCACATACGAAGCATAATTTAAGGAACCATTACCATATTCAGTCGTTTTCTATCCACTGCTGGATAAAAGCATCCCCCTTTTCTTTCCTCATATCTCGCTCAGCTTCAATCCTCATCAATGTAGCTCCTGAAAAACGTTTAACTTCATCTTGCATTTGGACGTCGTCTTCGTAGTTTTTTCTCTGGGAATCCAATGTAATACATTAGTCGTCCATAGTTGTTCCTATCGTAATGTCGGTGGTGGTAATAGGAAAACGATTACAATGAAAGGAAGACTAGTTGAAACCCAGGCATTAAACCATGTAAGGCTTTTGGGAGCCCTAGTTTTTTAGAGTGGGGTTGAAGGATGTAATAGAATAAGAAATAAATGGTGAGGTTTTAAAGACACAGGTATGCTTTTATGTTTAAAAAGGTAGTTATAAATAGTAGCGCTTACAACTCGCCGGACAGATTTGCTGACGTTAAAATGGTAGCTAACCTTAGTTAGCCTGTTTGTTGAAATAAAGTTTGTAGTACTTGTTGTGGTAGCAAACTGGTGGTTTTGGAGGACCTGATACAACTTTACCTTTGTTTTACAGGTGTTTTTAATTTTGTTGGTTTGCTTTTTCCCTTTTTGGGAAAGAGAGGCAATTGGAAATTCCATGGGTCAGCAAACTTTAAGGGGAGGTTGATGGCTCATGGAATTTGAGTGCTTTGCTATTTAACGAGTTTGCTTGGAAGAGTGTTTGCGTTAGAAATTGTAGTTTTATTATATAATAAGTTATATAATAGGCATTATGAGCTACCTGTTTATGTAGCTTATTGCTTGTTTTGTTTGTTTTTATAATAGTGTTTATATTATGCGTTTACATAACGATGACAACTAATTATTATAATAATTACGTAACAAGAAAACTAAAAATGTGGAGGCATGATATTTATATGTGTTTATATACTAAATATATATAGTATTAGGTTTGAAGAACCTGGGACTCTTTACACTATCATGCATCTCATCGTAACTGTTTGTGTGAGTCTTTATCATTGAGTCGTTTGCGCATTCAATGTAAAAGTTTCACATCCGTACATCACCACAGGTAAGAGACATTGATTATAAACTTTACTCTTGAGACACATTGGTAGCTTTTGAAAATAAAATGTGATCTTCCAAGGCAGCACCACGCCATTTTGCACTTTCTATTACTTCATCCGTCAATTTAGCGTACGTTGATTTGAGCTGCTCTGGGTAAACATACTCATTAACTATGCCTATTGTTTCTCCGTGAATCAATATTTCCTTCTTTGCAGCATGTTGATTGTACATTACTTATGTTTTACTTGAATCCATTTTAAGACTTATTTTCGAATTTGCATGATTTGCCGTTTTGATGGCCGATATGACCGTTTCTCTGCGCGTTTTGACCATTTTCCGAAGGTCTGACCAGTGGGCGTTCTGACATAGACAACGTTGTTGCCATTTTTAAGACTGGGCGTTCTGATCGGTGGGCGGTTTGACGATTTCTGAATTTGCCTGTTTTGCTGGGAAATCTGACCGTTTCTCTGGGCGTTCTGACCATTTTCAGGAGTGGGAGATCTGACCAATGGGCGTTCTGACATAGATTCGTTCACGGCACGTGCACATCATACAATGAATAGCTTTACACGTTTTATTTGTTGGAAATACATCTGCGCAATATTTTAATTAGTGATTTTAAAAGTCATTGCTTTAACTATCGGAGTAGACATATTTGAAAGATCTGTACAAGAAATTAGTAATGGGAAGTTTATTGGAAAGATTATTTTATTTTGTTTTGTTCCAACGCAATTCTGTGCATGCGTGCAAAACCTGAGAAGTGACATTAGGAATATTTAGTCTCCCAAAATACGTTACAAGTTCTACAGAAGCAAGATTTGACTGTCCAAAACATGGCGTTTCTGTACAACTTCCTATAAGGGACAAAGCCTTCTCTGATCTTGAACATGTTTTCCCGAAACTACAGCTTGCGTTCACCCAAAGAATTCAGTTTGCTTTTATTCCGGGCTGCTGAAATGAAATTTGTGAGAAGCAAGCCTAAACATTTGTCTCTATATTGAATATGCTTAATTAAGATTGTGTTAGGTCAGTTATACGTATATTTTTTTATCACCAAACTCAGTACAATTATCCAGAGTTTGCTGACCAGCACTGGTATGCGTGCCATAGTTTGAGATCACCATGTTTAGTGCAATAGTGTATTAAACTGATACGACCAATTCGTGATGGAATCAATTTAGATTTACGTGTCAATATAGGAAGTCCATATTGGTCTTACTTTTCTATTATTTAAAAATATATTTAATCGGATTCGGATGAATATGATAAATCAGACAGCACTGAGATGTACGTATGTAACTTCTTGTGGTGAAGATTATTTATTTTTGTTCTAATATTAGATAAAAGTTCAAAATAATGTATGTTTAATTTACACATAATGAATTTTGCTAGCGATCCAATTTTATTTATAGTTTCCGTAAGAGTTCGGGTAGGGCAAATTAAATGGTTTTATTGAGGAGGACATATGACATCCCTGCACAGGACACGGGTAACATGGACCTAACAGGGTAAATAGCCTGATGCTCCCAAATGACTCAATTCAGCAGTGTTCACGCTTGAATCTACTGTGTTCTTTCGTCAAATAGTCTGCATGTTTAATACACACAGTACATAACCTTTTATTGGTTTATCAAATATTGGTTAAAAAAATATCCAAAGTAGAATATTAACAATCTTCTGAGAAATATCTATAACCCAGCAAAGATCATCTCATACAATATCTGGAAAACAGGCGGCAATTTTCACAAAAGTTCGCGAGACAAGCTTTTAACTTTTGCAGCAGATTTTAATGTAGATTTTGTTAAAATTGATTCCTTATTTAGTTTTGTGTTCGGCCCATTCTAAGTATGTTTCAAATAGAGTATTTCTTACAAGGACCATCACTGATAAAAGATGACGGAGTCAAACTGTGATAAATAGCACATGGTTGAATGAACTACACGTTCAAAGATGAAAGCAGAAGAAACACATTAGTAGCTGCGGAATAACGAATAATCTAAGCAATTAGTAATTTTCAAATGAGATTCCTGGTTATCCAAGCACTCTCTGGCGCATCTACATAAAACTTCATAGATTTCTTCTGTCGTGTTCTCTGTTTTACGAACTTTGAACATTCTTGTTTACTTTCACAATCACTAATAAGGGCAAAAGCGTCCTGCAATTACTTAACAATTTTTAACAATGAATAATTTAGTCGCAGCTTAATGTCTCTGAAAACAATCTACGTTTTCCTTAACATTTGTTCCAGTTGAACGAACCAGTGAAGTACTAGAGGGAATTAGCTCGTTAGTAATTGAGTATTGTACCTTCGCTTTCATGTTAATGACAAAACTAAAAATCTGTGATCATAAATTTCAATCAGACTTGCAACTTACATTCCACTTTGGCTCTATGAATTTTCTGCTTGCTAAAATTAGGTTATGTCTAAAACCTATTACCAAGTAACGGATTTAAAACAACGACCTATTACCAACACATCTTGCTACATTATACCATTGCAGTCCTGGATATAATTTGAAATACCTTGACTTACATGATGTGGTCTTTAAAACTTTATTTTTATATGGGCCACTCTGGTAACTGGTGTCTTCGGCCCGTCATGATTATCCGCCATGTTGGAGTTAAAATCCACACTCATGCCCCTGTCGGGACTCGAACCCAGGACGTTCGACAATGATGTGGTCGTACTTTATTTGAAACTTTCTCAGAGCGCCGTCTAATTTATAGGCCACATGAAGATAAATAAATATAACATACCAAGTGATCCGTATAATCTCCAACCAAAGTTAATATGAATTATATGGGCGGTAACAGCACTATGACTTACGCCCATTTGGATATCTTCATTAAAAAAGTATAATTCTAAAACGAAATGGCAACATACAAATTTACAATATGGTCAGTTGAGAATAAGGACTACTCATGTTTCGCAAGGGAAGAAATGATACACCATAATTAATGTTCTATACTAAATATACCAATACTCACTTAGTTCCTTTGAGCTGCTTAAATAAAGAATTATGATCTTAATGACGTGATTAAGAAAATTAACTTTTAGAATAAATTTTCGAGCTACAGAGAATGTTGTAAATAAATTTGTTCCTGTTTTGAAGCTGCCTTTTCACTACATCACGCAATTTGAATTTCCGTTAGTACAAACCCACATAGCAGAGTACATCCCTG
>JAGDQP010050096.1:0-14329 GCA_022664845.1 Lepisma saccharinum | reverse complement strand
TGAAACAAATTCGACGATTAGTTTACGAAATAAAACGTTTTAAACTTTAAAAAGTGTTTCCTGTAAAATTATAAAAAATGGACATCCCCCCTTCTTCCCCTGTACTCTTCAATTGTACATGGCTACTGTCAGTTAAGCTTATCCATTAAAATCGCTTAATGTTTCTCTGCAAGGGTTATTATTTCATTATTTTTCTTTTCTATTTGTATCAGATTAAACATGCATATTTGAACTCATGAACGGTGCTAATTATAACGAAACCTGATACATCAATTTGTGGACGAATAGTAGCCCCGAGACGATTGTGACAATATTGGGAAAAGCTCTAAATTTTGTAAATAATATTTGTTTTAAGGATTAGAAGGCTCAAGTACTTTAATTCATTTTTAAAATATCCATAACTATTTCCAAGCCAAAAAGTATATTGATTGTAATAGTAATGCATATGACGACTACAGGGAAAGAATATATGTTGACAATTTACTGACCAAAATGAGATAATAGGAGATATCCGCATCCTTATTGAATGACCTTTTAAAAACAATTATGTATGAAGTAAACATGCATACTCCGCCTTCTTTATCTCTCGAGCAAATATCTATTGGCGTGCATGTATACGAAATGCTGTTTTAATACAATCTTCTCTAAAGTCAACAAAATGGACAAAGCACAGGTTCATCGTTTATTTTTCACATTCTTGTACTGAGTACAAATTGGAAATGTATAAGAGAATGTATTTACATGTAAATGATAAACAACGTTCCATCTAGGTTATGTAATTTACGCTATATGAATAATTAAGTATAGTATTCATTGGATTGTTACAAATATGGCAAATGGAAATTATTGAGAGAGCAGTTCATGCCAACTTTTTCAATGATTTCGAAGATATATTTTATGGTGACGATCTGCAGGGATTGTGATGGTGCAGATCCCCATAAATGTAGAATTTTATATTAAGTAAGTTTACCACGTCGTCGCTATATCATATTTTCATATCTGTTCTAACGTTTGTATATTTTTTTGAGGTTAAATATTCGTTAGGAATATAATAATAATAACTACAGAAAATCTTGAGGACATTATGGTTATTTTCAACGTTCAGTACGATCCAATAGTGTAAAACGTTTCATTATCTGAAATCAATATGAGTCACATCTTAGTATTTCAATATATTATCTTAATAGTTTCCGTAGTAATCTTGAGTAATATTTTGAGCTATATAGGCATGCAAAATCGTGTCCAGAACATGATGAAAACTATAGTTATGTTTATCGTTTTATCACTATATACACAACAAGCATCTTCCTTAAATATAGACGTATCTTTTCTCTCCGGCATATTAACGAAAATATCTTTGAGGTAGTTTTCCTCATTGCTTCGCCAAGTGTAACTCCAAAACCTACTTTTTCTCTGGAGAATTAACCCATATGTAAAGATTAAACGATATAACTCGTACATCTAGTTTTGATTCGATGTTACTTGTGCTATCTAGTATCCCAAAGAGAAAGCAGTCGAATGTTCAAAGGATGTTCTGCAGTCCCAAAGAATGAAAATACTATTTGTGAACGCTTAAAAAATGCATTCGCACTTAACTTTGTTGAGATATTATCTCTATTGCACTTTGCTTTTAATTAGCATCGAAGCCATTTATAATTTGAAAACGTTTTAAATAAATTACTATTATTTTTATACCGGCATCATCCATAATAGTTCAAATTGAAAACGTGTCCTGTATTTTGTTTGAATGTAAACTAAAATAATTATCCGCAGTTTAAAATATAATATTTGATTCTATAAACCGACTCGTCATTCTAATACAGTGTGTTTCGGTTTTGTATATAGTGTAAGATGTTCTTTACTTGCAGAGGGAACACGTATTATGGTTTACGAGAGACGTAAAATTATTTGTAGGAAAACATAACTGTGGCAGTATATGCCTAGAGAGTTGCTCAACGTATCAGAGTACAAGAAACAAAGCTTCGTTTTGCTTGTACTTGACAGCCCAGTTCTCTACATACCAGAACGATCCAATCAGCCGAGTGTGGCTGACGTGGTCACTAGCAGGTTCTCTTTAAACTGGTAGTACTCCACATTCTCACTCTGTTCAAACGTGAACTACAACGTTGCTAGTACATTTTATGATTATCTATCTGGCATTAAGTCAGAATGTGGTTACTTTCAGCAGGACAGGGCAACCTGTAATACGTTTAATTGACTTCGTTAATAAAAACCAGCTTCTTCAAAGATCAAAGTGTCTCCTAAGAACGAACGACCACCGAATGACACTAGATATTTCAACGTGGAAGTCCTATGCCAATAAAGCACGTAAAATCCAGCAACTTAAAGAAAACATTAGCGCTTCCAATAACGAATTAGCCGCAACAGTCCCATTCAAGGGACAGTCACGTTCATTAAAACGTGGAGCTGCAAAACCTCTAGTGTTGGCGAAGTAACAGACCACGCAGAATAAATATTATTGATTAGTTGCAAACTTCTGTTCTTGTCAATTAAATATATTTTACCACCACGAGAAACTCATGCCTTAATATGTTATTTCATTCATTATTCATTTCAAAACATTTAATACTGTTATTATATAATATTTTTCTTCCCCAAGTACAATTATATATCTACATATTATATTTCTACCAGAGCAACATATAATCTATCTTAAGATGAGCTTGAAAGAAATTAATATCTTCAGTAAAAGTAACTGTCGTTTTCTTGCAGTCATATTTTCGCAAGTACTTACTCAAGTGTTTACAGCTGCTCAAGACCAAATGTACATTACAACGTAAATATTATTAAAAGAGTCGAAACAAAGTAACTTGTGTCATCTATGAAACGAAAAGTGTTATTATTTTATTATATTATTGGATTCTTGCAACGAATATAAATTCAAACTTTCACAAGATAATTCATTCACATGCTAATATCAGACTACGTTCTATAACCATGGATCAGCAAATATTTAAAGAAATGAGGCACGGATCAGCGATATAAGGGGGAATTCACGCATCCAGGTGGAAGAATGCCGAAAAGAGATTTGAGTTCCATCTCTGTTACACTGTTTGGTACAAGGTGACGAAAAAAAAAAAACAATTATTTCCAAGCTTCTACACTAGAGACCACCAGTTTAAAAAAAATATGCTGCTACTGAATTTGACTAGATGTAACTTTGTATTTCGAGGCGCTTGTCACGTAGAATATTAAAGTAAACCAGAAAAAATATAAAAGCTTACAAGCTTAAACGGGTGCTTTTGATAAAATATTTCATCTGTAATGGCAGGTGTAAATTCTCACAAAAATTGACTGATATTCTTGAAGGGTGATGCCTGCGTAATCAGTAAACCCCGATAAACTTCAATGAGAACGGAAGGAACCATGAGTAGTTAACTAAATAATAGTTAGGAAATTTTAATATCTCCTTCATTTTGGTCCTTGGGTATTATCAGGTATAAGGAACTGAAAACAAAAGAGTGATTAGGTAAATCAATTAGGCATCTTGAGGTACCTAGTTCAATGTCGAGTGGGCGAGTAGAGTTCGAAAATTGTTCCTTTAAAATTAATTGCCGAAGTTTCCTTTGGAAACTCTCTTTTTCCTCCCTTAATTATTTTTAACAATTCGAACTTAACATTTTTCATTAGATATAATTTTAAAGTTTTTTTAAAAATCTAATCACTATATTATTTGGAAATAATATTAAATAAAAGAATTTATTTTCGTATTTTTCTCTATAACCAACAGTCTCCATAACTATATGGAACTAGAATCTGCTTTGATGAAAGCTTCGGTTTGTCTCTCACATTTGTTCACTATGAATTAATTAACATCATTTCCATGTTGCAAATAAAAACACATTTTTGATATCCAAGTTCGTTTTATATATATATATATATATTCTTTCGTGTACTTTTTCTCTTTTGTATTTAGTAAAATTTCCTCTTAATTATGCCAATAAAGAGTAACAATTTTCTTCTCTTTCTATTTCTTCTAGAGACAGCGGTGGCTCAGTGGTAAAACGCTAATTTCTGTTGCATTGGGGTAATCAATTTGATCCCGTTTTGTGACGGATAAACATCCTGTGCGTGGAAAATAACTGAAACAATTTAGAATATAATATTATAGAATATAGGTTGGCAGCACTGGAAGCCAGGTGCTCGGAGACGTAGACCCTTCAATATTTTTTCATTGCGTCCAATAATATATGTACCAAGTTTGACTCGGCTAGGTCTAACCGAATGAAAGCAATTTGAACAATTCACTTTTAAAATGGGTTGCAACACTGAAATACTGGATCACTCAAAATGGTCCAGCCGACCCAGAACTGGTTTTGTGAAGACTTTTCGAACGTCACCTCAAGCATGTCTCTACAACTTGGAATTCCTGAGGTTTAGTTTTGCACACGGACGGACAGTTCGACGGATTGGGCGGGATTATAAGAACCCTTTAACTACAGCTTCGTCATCAAGGGACCTAAAATAGGATCTGAAATATCAAACAACATTCCAATGCAGAGAATTGTTCTGTAAAATGCTTCTCACATCGTAACGTTTTAGTGTTTTTAATACTGTCTTAATGTGCTTTGTATAAAACAGAAATCTTGGTGCTTTTCGAGAATGTAGCTTCATATTTTGTTCTGTGGCGAACGTCACAAATAATACAAGGAATCTATTCGACGTAGTGAAAACCTGCAAAAATGGTGCAAGACATGGCAGTCTAACGAAAGTTGAACATACTGTATCCATCACGCTGTTCGTGCACAATAAAGAAACGAATAATAACATGCAATCAACAGTGCCTAGGAAACAGACCAGGACCCCAATACGCAGTCATGTTGATTTTGGCAACTGGACCAGAAAATGTTCCTTTTTTCTTTTTGCTTGGCGATTACTTGTTACACTATTCTAGTAGACTTTAGTGCAGGGGTCGTACAAATACATCCTAGTGTTTTATTTGCAATCACGCCCTTAGTAAGCTATTAATACAATTCACACATTACAATACGTACATTGAAAGAACATATAGAGTGCGCATTACCTCTTATATAGTATGAATAAAAATAATTGTTAATGTTTCTACCTAAAAGGAGCAGAGCCCATACTACACAAACCCCATTTCAAACCAGCAGGCTTTACGTAATGACCGGGCCTTGTACATACATAATGATTAATAACTTTCATACTTAGTGATTAATTAAGGCGTATAATTCTGTGAGAATATACATAGTCACTGAAATATGTGACTAACTCCTTTCTTCAAAAGGAAAAAAAGTCGACTGGTCTATACCTTTCACTTGGCCATGTAAATATACAAATAAACTCTAGAATAATCTTGCTCTGATGTGCAATCTTGCTTTCTAATCTGGTATTTTTGCTAATACAGTAGATGGAAATTAGATAATGTGATTCCAATCTATAATAAACAAGTGAAGGGGAGTTCACTCAGGAGACTTTGCATATAAATTAGATGTGAATGATTAAAGGTCCGTTGGAAAATTGCAGCGAGACTTCTAAATACGGCTCAACCAACCGGACAAAGCTGTTGAATAAAACTTCGCAAAACTCGCTGCTGAAATGGGATTAGAAGCAATGTTGCTAAACATAGGCTTAATATTATCTTGTTCTTTTTCTAAAGTAATGGAAAACGTTGTGTACGATAGAACTTATATCCATTTCTCACCATGCACTGTTAGAAAAAAGCATGACTTTCTGGAACATCTATACACTGCAACTAATACAACTTTCTTACAGAATACAGCCATTCCCGGATGAAAGTTTTAGGTTGACATCGTCTGTACCGATTTCAATAAAGTTTTTAATTCTTTGAATTTTCATCTTTCATTGGTAAAGCGGAAGGCCTTTGGTATTTTATTTTTATTTTTTTATTTTGGGGACCCGCATTCCACCTCTGCCTCTTTGTATTCTTAACACAAGTCAAGTTATGCACTTTCAGGGTCGTGCAGTACGATCCGTCTTGATCTTCTTGCCTTGGGGCAATCATGTCCCTAGAGATCCTTGGATTACCGGAGTTGCGGCATTCCAAGAAGCTCCTATATTCCATCGGCCTTTCTTATTATATCTTTTTGGAATTGGGTCAAATATTACCTTCAAAATCGTAAGCGCAACACGGCTATTGAAGGATGTAGCTCTGACAACGTTAAAGTTATCTCTGGTGTACCTTAAGGATCCTTACTGCAACTATTATTCCTCCAACTCTATGTGAACTATAGTACTAAGATTTTCAGATTTTCAAATTGTCTCATGTACACAGATGATCTGAAAATCTATAGTTGCATTGAGTGAAGACAACCTTCTAAATTTCCATTCATATTGATAGTTTCTTCAACTGGTTCGAAATGTGGAGACTCTCTCTTAAAGTATGCAAATGCTCTTACATCGTGTTCTCCACCAAAATAATTTCAAATTTTGGTGTTGGAAATTATGCTATATTTTGATAGAGTAAATGGTTGCTAACTTGAGCCTCATATTTCACCATAAACGTGCATTTAATAACCACATGCTTTCAATACGTTCTCCTCGCTTTCGAGTTCTAGGGCTTAGAAAAACAGGATTTCCCATTTTTCGACTCGAACTCACTTTTGTGCTTATTTTATGCATTGGTCAGGATTAACGTAGAATACTAGGATACTGCGGTGTAGTTTGGAATTCTCGTTGGGTTTTACACGTTTAAATGGTACAGAGGGTCCAAATGTAATTCCTAAAATGGTAGTGAATATTCTTTTAATCCCTTATAATTCAAACTTCTCTAACGAATAGTCTAGACTATTAGATATAAGAACTCTGTGTAACAGAAGGGGGTATTTGAACAAAGGGTTTCTTATAAAGTAAATTGATAGGGATATCAACTCCCCTAGAAGTACTGTCATTAGTGTGTGTGAATTTCATGTAAGAAGACTGAGTAATTATACCCTTTTCTTATTAAAGTACATTTATACAGAGTCCAGTAAATACATGACTATTAATCGAGTATATAAGCTAGAAGAATTTAATGAAGACTGTCTTAGAAACGATATTGATATATGGCGTATGCGAATTTTAGCATTTAAAAATAAAACATTCGTTAAAATACTGTACATATATTTAGGTTTCAAATCAAATCCCTGTAACACAGAATACAATTAGTGCTATTAGATATCTGGATTGGACATTGAGAACGTACTATACACAGTTCAACCAATAAGGAAACGGAACAATGCTTTGAAAAGTGAAATTACTAACCTGGAAACTTACACCGTTAAAAGTATATAGTTTTCTGCTTGTGGAAGAATTTTGAGAGCTGTGATTCGGACACAATTGTCTTACAACCGCACGATATTCTTTTCAATATACCTGAAAAGTGACTCAGAATTAGTTTATTTTTGAATTAAAGATGGAGTAAGTAAGACACTATGTGCCATTTATGTGTTTTTTTTTTACAGGGGTAACAATATATATTGTTAGACCTAAAACAAATATAAGAATCAAAGTCCAAACACCTTGCGTAGTTTTTTTTTCTGCGGGATGAAAATAAATGGTGGAACGTGCTGTTTAATATAGAAATAACATTTTGAGAACTATTTTTTCTCATTAGCAAGAAATTAGTCCTTACTGTTTTCTACTTCGATGCGTATAATATGAAACGAAAATGAAGCCATAATTTGAGAATACTACTTAGGCCCGAATAATGCACCCATGTATGACATGTGTGAACAAGTCGCTGTGAAGGCAAACCAGGGAAAGACAATCCGGCCGATTTGAATGATAACCGTACTCAGAGATGAAGTTACATGATTTCGAAGACGCACATCGAAGCTTTTACTCACAGAAAACAATATAAATTAACTTCCAAATGTTTTTCTCTCGCACACAATTATCACAAAACATATGTTTTTATATATATTTGTTTGATGGTAGAAAACATCGGTACAGTTAGAGGTTGTGTTTATATTTTTTTATTTTATATATATAATCTTTTCGCTCCTGAGACATTTTGTGGCATTGTGTTTGTTTCACTGTTAATGACTGTAGCTCTGGTTGTAATTGAAAGAAAGCTGTAAACAAGATATCAAGCTACTTTCAGTGAAGGACCAAGGAATAAAATGATGTATATTTCGTGGGACTAACACCGTGCACAACGGAGAAAAAGGAGGAAATTCCTATTGCAATTTCATTTTAGAAAATTATCTATTTTTAAAAGACCCCGGCGTTGTAATGACGCCAACGTTCTGGGCAAATGTCCTTTCTCATGAGCTGCATGTATACCCTTACGAATTTTCCGGAAAATTTCTGCAGCAGGTATCTCAAAAGATTTTTTTATATATGGGAGAAAAAATTATGTTTTGTGATTTCGTATGCTTTTACACATGCGTTACTCTACACATTGTAATTGTAGCTGTATAGTGAGCGTACCTCACTGTATTCGTTATGAACCCGAGAATAAATAGCTTTTAGATTGTGGATGTAACTTCAAGACAAGTAGAGAAGGGGACGCCGAAGAAAGACGTTTTTTACAATGATATTTTTAGATGTCTCCCACTCAGGCTGCTTACCAGGGCCCTTTGTAAATCTTTTTAATATATTCATAACGAAACGTGTGTCAAAACGTGTGTCAAATGTGTGTATTTCCTTAAAATTATACGTATTTTTACTTTGCGATAGTACCTTCGTAAAAAAAAAATAATATCTGAAATCGTTAAGTGAACGTGTTGAGTATCTCACTGTATAGTAGGTTATTGAGCGCGCAGGGTTCAATCTGGAATTTATGTACTTCAATGAGTGACCACTTGTTACATTAGTTATGGGTTAAAACAAAATAGTGTAACAATGTGGGGTAAAAGCCCCCACTGATAGAAAATCAACTTTATGAAGAAATTACAATTGTAAAATTATATTCTCTTTTCTCAATTTCAGCAGCCCTAACACCGTTAATAGTGCTTCATTAGTTACACAATAAATTGCTGATAAGTATTGCTCCTCTGTATGAGAAGGGGGCGCAGCTGTAATAGACCAACCCCATTTTCTATATTTACCGGCTAAGTGATTTTTGTAATTATAAATGTGTCGTATTTCCACTTGTATTCCTAAGTTTCAACATGGAATATGACATCAGTGTCCTCAGATATGGATATTTCTATATAAATTAGATTTGCTCGGAAACAAATCTAAACCTTTTCTGAGAATCTTTTGAAATAATGCTATAGAAATAAAAGAATATTCCTTTGAAGGAGGGGCACGTGTTTCCTCTCTACATCCGCCAATGGTCAATATATACTGAAGGTTACACAACATTACATGGATTATAACCTGAAAAAAATAATATATCATAGATGTTTCAAAAGAAGCTGTTATTGCACGTTATATGTTTATGGAAAGCAAGTTTCATTACCTTTTACATTTCTCCGATTGTGTACAGCTGGTAGTTATTTTGACAGGTTTTTCAGTATTTACCAGGCAAATGCCGTGAAGGTACGTAACCCACGGTCCATGAGATTACCTACAGCACCATTCCTTGCAGAAGCACATATATCAGACGCGTGACAGACTTGTGTTGCAGTAGCATATGTAAACCATGGAAACGGAACGTTCAAGTGTAATGTACGTCTAGGGTTGCCACCTTTTGATGAGTAAATTACGGGACGCTCTGCAAAAAATACGGGACAAATCTAAAATATTTAAAATAAAAGTAACTAATTTGTCCCTGTACAGTACCTGCCATAGAATAGAATAGAAGTTTATCAGTCTGTGTAGTACACACAGGTCGTGACCTGTGATGCATAAGACTCGTCAGTGTCTCTATACATGAAACACGATACAATATTGTTTAAAAAGTGTACAATTAACATCAATATAAACTATTACGAAATGAGTCATCACTCAAATAATCGTTGACAACATAATAACCCTTATTCGCCAACTATCTGATAGATCAGATTTAAATTTCTTAATATTTTCAATGTTTTTAAAGGTATTTCGGTAGTTCATTGTATAATAAATATACAATTTGGTGCACGACGTAGAATGAGTAGTTGCAAAATTTTGTCTTTCTGGGAAAATGTTTATTTTAGACTAAAACACATTTTTACATGATGACCTCGTGCTCATATTAAAAATAATTCTGACAATTTTGTTTCTATACGAAAATGATTTACACTAACATGAGAGGCACTCCAAAATATTATTCCAAAGCTAATAAGAACATAGGATTGTACGTAATATAATAAGTGTAGAGTCTGTCAAGATACTGTACTTTGTAATCTATTTATGATGAAGTAGACATCGTTCAATTTTTGTTAGTTCACGAATATGATCATCCCATTTTCCTCATTCCACCAATTATTTCATCATCATCCACCCTGTCTGAGCCAAAGCTGTCTGAAGGTCTTAAAAATTAAATTCAAATTCAAATCAGCGTACTAAACCACATTTTCCTAATCTGTGAGCTGATACAAATAATTTATATTGAAAAGAAATAATGTAGGTCTTAAAATAGACCCCTGAGGAACACCTTTGTTAATTTCAGCTACTGATGAATTGAATCCCATCCTTCTCTCATTAACAGTCCTAGAGATATGTACTATCTAATTTTTATTGCTCAAGTACAATGAAAACCCATCATATGGCACACCTTTGATATCATGCTGATATAGTTTACTTAGTAAAGTTAAATGATGCATATTGTCAAATGCCTTACAAAAATCTATATATACGCCTATGGCACGATGACTCTTATTTAAGGTATCTGAAACATTTTTATAAAATCAAACAGTGCAGTATCGATATATATATTTTATTCTGAAAAACATGTTGGCAAATGGATATCAATTTGTGTGTAAATAGAAAGTTACTTAAACTTGCCAAAATCGCGTATTCAAATATTTTTTGAAATATTGATAATGGGACAATCATTTTACCTATCTGTAGTATTCCCTTTCTTGTGTAGAGGCGATTTTTAGCCAACTTGGAAAAAACACTTGACACATAAAGGTTATTTGTAAGATAGCAAAGCTGGTCTGCAATTAAGTGTATATACCTTTTGATAACAATACACGGAATTTCATCCAGACCTGTCGAGTTAGTACTAAACAGATTCTGAATATGGATGTATAACCCGTCAATTGCAACTGGAGTTAGAAACATACTTTGCTCCAATAAGGTTTGCTTATTTAGATACCTGACTCCACGTTGTGCGGACACGGGCTTCGAAGACTATGATTGCCCGCACAATTTAATATCTGCTCACACTCCAAAAACACTGGTGAGAGGAACATTTATATTTCAATTTTCTAACCACAGTTGGAATAGATATCTGATATCAACAAACGCAAACAGAAGGAAAGAGTATTATACGCCGTCATGTTGGGGTCTGGGGCGAGGTCAAAGCCTGCTCGCCCGTCTGTATAGTAAACAGTTGAGAAAGAGTTGATCACGGTTTATTTGTTAAACTTATTGCTAAGTTGTAAATCTGTGTGAATTTACTTCTCATAATATGGGACGCGCAATTTTACCTAAATTACGGGACATCCCGCATTATACTGGACAGGTGGCAACCCTATGTACACCCATATTGTTGTCAGTTTATGCACCCTTTCACGGCCTTGGAAGTAAAAACAAGTAGATATCCGACCTCGTTCCTTTTGTGTTCATCTATGACTCCTAAATTTTTATAGCAATTTCGAAGTCCGAACAACTGCTTACTTACTTACTCTCTGGCTTACGGAAGTTGCAAGTTCATCGCTGCAGTAACAAACGTTCATAAACAATTGTATATTGAGCAAAATTGTATATTGACCAAAACGAGTACTTCTACCTTGCAGTTAGTAAAGGGATCTACAAAGGCTAGGGGAAGATAACCCCGCACAAAAATATCATGGTGAAGGGAAGCAGCTTCACAAATACCACCCTCAGGTTGAAGATGAATGGCATCCTCAAGGATCAAAGATGAACAGATGACATTTTGAATGTCTGCTTTGCTGCGAGGTCGTAGAGCTGACAACTCTACACAGCTCAATCATGTCAAGAAATAGTAACAGATGATTCACGGATTCTCCTGGGGTGAAATATTCCGAAGTTAAACTAGACTCTTATTCGGCTCTCTGGGAGGGCAATGCTTCAAAGGGCTCCAATAACACGATTAAGAAAGACCTTAGAATAGGAATGTGGAACCTACGAACGTTATACCAAACGGACACTCTTCAGGTGGCGGTACACGAGACCGAGAAGTACGAGCTAGACATATTAGCGATACAAGAAGTTTGGTGGGAGGGTCAAGATAGCATCCGAAAGAGAAAGTACACTTTCTACTACGGGGGAGCACAGTCTCACGATTTCGGAACAGCATTCCTCATTAAGAACAGTATGCTTCAGGCAGTTCAGAATATACAGTTCTTAAACGAAAGACTATCGTACGTTTCCATACGTACTCGATGGGGCAACACGGATTTAATAAATATCTATGCTCTGATCAAGGTGGCTAATGATAACGCCAAAGATATATTGTACGATGAGCTAGAAAGGCTGTTTGATTGATTACAGAAGTATAATTTAAAAATTGTGTTTTGTGATTTCAACGCAAAGGTAGAGAGGGAAGAAAAATATAGACCTACTATAGGCAAATACACCCTTCACGAAAAGACCAACAACAATGGAGAAAGACTGATAACTTTCGTGATTTCGAAACAACTAATGGTAAGGATCAAGTACTTTGAACACAAAGACATACACAAATACACATGGGTATCTTCGGACGATAAAACTCTCAACCAGACCAATCACGTATTAGCAGATAGACGAAGACACACCAACAAAATGGACTTTAGGTCTTACAGAGGAGCGCAAGGTGCCACCGACCATCAATTAGTGATCACAAAAGTAAGAGAAAAGTTATTCATCAGGAACAGAGATAGCAAGGGATGAAAACAAGTAAAATTCGAAGTTAAACGATTAAATAATCCGAGCATAAATGCAGATTACCGACTCGAACTCTCAAACAGTTTCGAAATTTTAGCCCACCTGAGTAATAATAATGATGATATTAATAATGAAATTGATGTGAATAAGATGTGGGAGGCAATTCGTGAAACAATTAAGAACGCAGGGAAGGAACGTGTAGGTGAGAAGACACAACAGAAAAACAAACCTTGGTTTGATGAATAATGCCTTAAGCTTCATGAGGAACGAAAACAAGCAAGGCAACGATGGCTAAGTAATAAAAGCTAAGCAAATACCAACCACTACAGTAACGCGAAACGAAACGCCACACTCGGGTTCAGAAACAAAAAGCGAGAATATCTGACGCAGAAGATTCAGGGGATAGAGGGAAACGGCAAGACAAGTAACATACGAGATCTATACAAAGGTTTATACAAACTCGTTAAGAGAAGGTTACCAGCCGAGGTTAGGAATGATTAAAAATGAACGTGGATTTCTTCAGGCTGATCCGATTGAAATTGTCGATGTGTGGAAAAGTTATTTCGACTAACTCCTTAATGTATACAAAAGGGAACAAACAGAGGAATTTGATGAACCGTGGATTCCCGAATCTAGAGAGATCGAAATCGAAATGTCCGTAAAGAAACTGAAAAATTTCAAATCACTAGTAGTAGACAATATTGCAGCCAAGTTAGTTAAAGCAGGACTAACGGCACTAATCAAGGAACTACATAAATTGATAAGTGCTATATGGAGAAAGGAGGAGCTTCCAAAGGAATAGAAAACGACAATAATGGTTCCGATTTACAAAAATGGCGATAAATCGGACTGTCATAATTTCCACGGAATCTCGTTACTTCCAACCTGTTACAAGATATTAAGTAATATTCTGTTAACATGCCTAAGTGTATACGTAGATAAAATAATTGGAGATCACCAATGTGGATTTAGAAGAAATAGTTCCACGTTGGACCAGATTTTTCGCCTGGAGACAAATTTTGGAGAAGAAATGGGAATACAATGGGACGGTTCACCAGCTATTCATTGATTTTAAGAAAGCGTATGATTCTATCAAAAGGGAAAAGTTATACAGTATTCTGATACGATTTGGAATTGCGAAGAAACTTGTGCAACTAGTGAAGATATGTCTCAGCGACCCCATAAGCAGAGTACGGATAGGAAATTCACTGTCCAACCAACTTTTAACTTTTAGCTCTTTCCTGAGAAATTTGATGCGAGTATCATAGTATCAGTTTGACTGATCGCTGTAGTGAAATCAGTTTTTTTATCAGTCTTAGATTTTGACCAATAAGCAAACTAATAATGTGACATACAAATGGCAGAAATGCACTAATACTGTTAGATAAATATAGCAGTGACTTGTATGGGCAAGTGG
>JAGDQP010050095.1:0-14329 GCA_022664845.1 Lepisma saccharinum | reverse complement strand
GATTTTCTAGGAATTATTCGTCTTTAGTTACTACGATGTTTCATAGTAGCCTCAAACCTATTACAAAACTATCCCAAGGGAGAGGTTATTTTGTGACATACATATTTGTTTTTCGTGAATGCATAAATTCATTTCTGTATAAATACCAGGTATATGCATAAGTTTTTGCCTGGTTTTGTGGTAAAGAAAACACGTTATTTTCAAGGGAAATTAATTTTGTTTTATTCAAAATATTGGCCATCGGCTTCTACACATTTCGCCCATTTTTCAGGTAATTGATGCATACCATGCCAGAAAAACTGCTTGCCATTTTCCAACGTCTTCGAAATTGCTGAAGTGGTGCTATGCGAGCGCGTACCCCATTGATGCGAAGAGGTGATAGTCAGATGGCGCCAGGTCTGGGGAGTACGGTGGGTGCGGAAGGATGTCCCATCCAAGCGATTTCAAGGTGTCTTTCACTGGTTTTGCTGTGTGAGACGACGCATTGTCGTGTAACACAATCACTTTGCCATGTCTTCGGGCCCATTCTGGTTGTCTTTCGATCAATGCGTGATTTAAATTAATCATTTGTTGGCGATAGCGTTGTGCATTAACGGTTTCGCCGGGCTTCAAGAGTTCATAATACACAATATCGCTCTGGTCCCACCAGACACAAAGCATGGTCTTCTTGCCGAAGCGATTTGGCCTTGGTGTTGAAGGACCGGCTTCGCCACGTGAAAGCCACGATTTTTTCCGCTTCGGGTTTTCAAAATAAATCCATTTTTCGTCACCCGTCACAATTCGATACAAAAAGGATTTTCTTTCGTGGCGTTGAAGCAGCATTTTAGAAGTGACTTTGCGATTTTCCATTTGACGTTCATTCAAATTGTGGGACCCATTTACCCAGTTTATTGATCTTCCCCATTGCTCGTAAACGTCTGCTGATTGTTTCTTGTGACACATTTAATGCTTTTGCCAATTGCTGTTGAGTTTAAGTTGGGTCATCCTCCAATAACACATGCAATTGCTCGTTTTCGCACTTTTGTGGTCTCCCAGAGCGCGCACTGTCTTTCACATTGAAATCACCACTTTTAAATTGTCGAAACCATGTCTCACATGTTCTAATCGATGGAGCGTGTTCACCACATGTTTCTACCAGCACACGATGACTTTCAACAGCCTTTTTCTTTTGATTAAATAAGAAAAGAAAATGTTCTTTTTCAGGCACAAACTTCGACTTGATCACTGAACGATAAAACAAAGACGCTAGTGTTTGGCGGACTGAACTTGTATGTGTTTGTAGTTTAATGTCAGACGAACAAAATGACGTATGTGTCAAATGAATACGCTGCGTACTTTTTGCTGGCGCCATCTCTTAGGTAAACCGGAAACTACTTATGCATACACCTGGTATATGAGGGAGAGCTGGCCACATGATTAATCCCCGCCTGGGCTCTTTATGTCCCACTCCGCAACTGAATAGGGCCTTCTGGTTGCTCTTTGAAAAGCCTTTCATAAATTATCATGCATAAAGAGAATATGAATAGTCCATCTATTACAAGCAAATCTTTATTTGATGTGCAGGTATTCACTATGCCAAGTGTGAACTTTTACAACGCTCTCCTGTAAAATCAAGAAAAATGGTCAAAGCAGGTTCGCAAATTGAAGAATTTATAAAGTGACTGTATATGAGAGCGCGCCTCATGCGATCTGGGAGTGCATTGAGATACATCGTAGCTTTCAGTAGTAATCACTTATTTATATACATTCTAGCAATTATTAAATAATAAATATGAACACATAAAAATATATGTTCAAAAAAGAGGAAAAGAAGCAAAGGAAGGACACGAATCCGGGATCTTTCATTTAAGAAGCCTTCGTCTTGATCAGTCGACCTGACAAACGACGCTTTCCAACTTGTATTGACAATGCATGCGTTACGTAAGAAACCCGGTCACGAGCCTTATTTTTTGGTTATGTTCTACCACTTTAAACCCTCTGAAAAAATTCATGGTTATAGAACCACTAAAATACATAACATATATTTTTTCGAGTCAACTGTTGTCTTATTATTTAAAAAAAAAAAAAAATTCTCAAATTTTCTAACCTCTCTAAAAATTTGAATTTGACGCCAACATAAATGAAACAATTACCATCTTGTAGGGCTTAAAAAATCGTCAATTTAAAAAAGAAGGTCATCGTCAGGGCGTATTTAGGGGTGGGTCCAGGGGACACCCCCCGAAAAAACTCGGAGTTTTATGGGAAAATATTGTAACTTCAGGCGTAATTATACATATTTAATATACCTAGGTACCTTCCATGCCGCGATACACCTTGGACCCTCCGGAAGCCCTTGAAATCCTCCCAAAACCAAATTCTGGGTACGTGCCTGGTCATCGTAAGTGCAAATCCGACCGATATATCGCTAAACTACCAAAAAACAAACTTTAATTTATTTTGAGATTAGGTTAGCATCTTTTGAGCTTAAATATGTTGGAGGGCCATCAATTGTTATGCTAAATATGGTAGTTTTTTTTATCAGATTCCTTCCAAGGCACTTTTCACCATCTTACCCTGTAAGGCCCTTTGAACTTATAAAAATAAATTTAAAAAAAAATCTTGCCCTCGCCGGGAACCGAACCCGATTTTTTTAATTTCGTAAGCCAACGTCCTACAAACGTGCCGAGCTCGGAGCTGGCAACCAGTGGTTTCGTCATGATACTTACTGTCATCACACGACATCTAGCCAACACGTGGCATTACGTGGATTTACATTCAGAGCAGAGTACGTTTAGAACTGCAAATAGTCGATTGAAAAAAAACTCCCTTGCCGCCAAGATTCGATTACGGAACCTATGGATCAGCTATCCAACCAGCTGATCACCAGACCAAGCTACGAGCTGCCGAACAAACCCTTCTCAGTGCTACTTATAGTTCAAGCAGCTCTGCGTCTACGGGAGAGAGGGCACCGTATTGTTTCTATCTCAGCTTCCCTTGTGCTGTGGAGGAGAGCGAATGGTTCAGAATAAAAAATGCTGCTACATAAACAACACAACTTTTAACGAGATAGGTATCTGGTTCCTGATTGGCCTCCTGCCAGCAAATCCGATACGATCTACATAAAGTGAACTTTTTAATTAACGAACCCGTTCCTACTAATATGAGGTATACATAGATGTAGTATTGACAGGGAGTGAAAGGGAATCAGGGCATGTTAATTAAAAAGTTCACTTTGTGTAGACCGTATTGGATTTGCTGCCAGGAGGGAAATCAGGAATCCTCATTACTTGCGACTAGAGAATGGAGGATACTTGCGACTAGCGACAAGAAGAGTGCACGAGGCTGAGCAATCCTCGCGCATGTACATTACTCCTTTAAAGTAAGTATTACTTCCAAGGAAATACTTTTAATTGCTAATTTAGCATGTCGAAAAGCTAATCCAACGAACCTGGGATCGAATTCTGGTGTAGTTTTGTTTGATTTTTCTTAATGAAAATAATTTTTCTCTTTTTTATATACGTATATATATATATATATATAAACGCATTAGGAACTTTATTCAAATTAGTAAACAAACGTATATGGAGGTTTGGGGTAAGTCAAATGTATTTTTATTGCACACACAATTAACTCGAGTTTTCACAATGCGCTCTTCCTATCGCTAGTAACAAGCAGGGGGATATTATTGCTACGGAAGTGGAAAAATAGCTCCTTTAACGTAAAGAACACTGACAAGCGATCAATTTGCAGTTGATAAATTTGATGTATTGGTACGACGTTGGGTTACTAAATAAAAAACGCTGGTTCGATTACCGCCGTGGGGGCAACATTTTTCCTTCTTTTTCTTCTTTCAAAATATATGGTGATATGTTCATATTTATTATTAATAATTGCTTTCTTGCATTTTTCGTAGATTATCTTAAATTAGTGACCATGGGAACGCGATGAGTAGGTACTGAAAGCTAGGATGTATATAAATAAACCGCTGACAGTACCGAGTTTAATAGCTGATTTAACAACTCCTTTGTTATGGTCAGTGTAGCTAAGTAAAAACTTTATTTTTATATGGGCAAGTCTAGTAACTTTGAACCTCGGCCCGTCACGATTCGCCTTTAGCTGTTAAGTGTTAAAATCCACACCCATGCCCCTGCCGGGACTCGAACCCGGGACCTTCGAGCCGATGGCCTACCGCCGCAGACCGCTCGGCCACCCGGCCGGCAGTGTAGCTAAGTGGTCAGATTGTCAGACTGTTGTTCAGAAGGTCGTTGGTTCGATTCTCCGCCAAGATTTCCAATTATTTTCTTCAAGGAACTAAGCGCTGTAAATGATGTTCGCCATTCCTCGTGAAAGAAATTTATTCCGTAAAGGGATAAAAACACAAAACAGAGAGAGGGAACAGGGGACAACGACGCAGACTGTGTATTTATAAGCGTTAAAATTTCATTTATTTCCATGTCTTGCGCCATTTTTCTTTCACTCTTTCCTTGTTTTCTCATCTCTTTGTTCGCTCCCCATCTTCTTCCATTCGTTATTTCCCTCTTTCTCTCTCTCTCTCTCTCTCTCTCGCTCGCTCTGTGCGTGTGTGTGTTTGAATAAGACAAGAATGGCATTTCTGTCTATCTCGTGGTTCTCTAAGCGATGCTCACCTACTAAATATTTCTTGGTCCAAATAGAGGAATATCCTGGCCTTTCATGTTTTCTTGCATATTTGTACTCTCATGTTGGTTGTCTAACTATTAGGCGTACACTGAAACAATTTTCATGGTGGAAATCGCTTCTATTTCTTATACATCCAACCTCCATTTACTTTTGTAAGTAACTGTACATTCAAATTTAGTCAATCTGGAGGTATATTAAATACGATAAATAAATTTCTTAACGTATGCTTAATTTTTCTCTTTATACAATATAATTTAGTTATGTATCAGGAAAGTGGCATTTATTTTTAACTTACGGTTTGCAATCCAATACGTATGTCTTTCATTTAATATTCATCCAGACATAACTCGGCGCAATTACTTTGGCTGTCCGAAATAATTACCCCACCACGTAACGCTGGTGGGTAAAGCAAAATAATACACAACATTTGGGGGTTTATTTTTTTTACCATTTTGTTACAAAATGTGTACACACTAAAACTTAACTAATACGAAGCTAATAAAAAGAGTTTTTGGGTTTAAGGCTATGTAGCAAATTTAATAACTTAAAATTTAAAAAGTAAATAGCCTGTGGTTTAAAATAAAATTAATAAATAAAAAAATCTATTTTTAATGCTGGCCGGCATGTGGAAAATGGAAATATATCAATTCCATACAAAGATAAATAATAATAATACATGAAGTTGGAATATCAATTTATTAATATCAATATCTATAAATATGCACTATATAAATGATATTATATTATGCTTCACAAAGAGTGTAGTGAATGAAAAGGTGTTAAATCATGAAGAACGAATTAATAGAGATGTTACTATGAAATAATTAAAAGAAATGTTGTCAGATCTTTACACCAATATTCTAAGGGACCTCTAATTTCTTTAAATTAATATTACTTCGTGTTATTTTTAGTTGAGGAAAGGCCTCTTATTATCAAAACTTCTCTGAACTTCTCTAAAAGTGAAAAATAGTAGCAAGTATCTGAGTGAGAAAAAAGAAGGAGAAAGAATTACTTCTTTTACAATTCATTAGAGAGAGAAAAGTTGCACAAATAAACTGGCTGACGTTTAAAAGTAATTATGTGTTATTTAAAATGACAAACACACACACACATATACATACATATATACATTCACGAAAAAAAGAATGGAAACATTAACTCAACGATGCTGCCATATATAACACCAAAACATTGTTAAGATTTCTTCAGAACTTATACAGTCAGAGTATGCAACAGGGTGGAGGTTATCCTGTGACAAGGTGGTAGCTGCACCACGTCTGATTTAGGGTAAGAGATCCTTTGCTGTTAATTAAATTTAATTAACATTATTTCACTTCCTCTTCCCTTTCTTCTACGGGAAGGAAGGTGCAGGGATGCTAAGATTAGATTCACAAATAAAGAAAATTCTTGCTTCCTTATCTCACTTTTCACAGTATCTTCTTTCTCTTTCCCTGACAGATAATCTCTACTTGCATGACAATATATAAAAATCTCACATCAGTTTTAATTGTTCTAATTGGCATAAAAAATCTTACTAACCTGTCATTTTTCATGTTCATAAGATTCTACTAAAAGTATTAAAAAATATGTGTAGACATTATCTGCATCAAACAGATTCTTATAACTTTGCAGAAGCAGGCAGACATGAGTTCATAACTAGGCCCAGTAGAAAATGAAACCGGGTTTGATAAAAGTAACAGGAGTTTGTTCAAATATACTGATTTTTTACTACTTCTGTATTTAGATCATCCATTGTTTGTGTTGACAAGTCATGATTCTCTGCTTTTCTCTGAAAATGGTTTGGTTCCTTTTCTGCAATATTATATTTCGCAATATGGGCTGACGTAATATTAGTTACCTTGTATTAATCAAAATGATTTTATTTCAGTCCTGTATTACAGTGGATTTGAAGTCCTTTTCACATTACTGTTCTCGACCAAATTATCTGTATAGTATGGTATTAATGAATTGTGTTGTTTTCCTGTAAGGCCAAATCGATAGTTTCTACTTGTGTACTTGACAAAAATTGGATATAAACTTTGCTGCAAGTTTCTGGTCGCCCTAATGTATTTGCATTCAACTCTTCAACCTTTCCGTTTATGGTATGAAAATTTATTTTGCCATAATGCCTTGTTCCCTGATCTTGATATGTTACAGGGTATTTCCGATGTGGAAACAATATTGTCATTCCACTTCGTCCAATAATCAGCTGCAGCAAGTAATAGTCTGTACTCGAAAATTGAGAAACACCTGCAACTTAACATCACCTACCACGTGTACAAATTAGCAGCCGATGGATGGTGGTTATAACTAAAAAATGCATTTTCTTTTAGTTACGTCACTTCGCTCCTTAACCTATTCATAAAATGACTACCGAAACTACACGTTCTACAAATAACGTTGTAGGGATGACTATGGTCATACGGATATCTAAGTTGTAATTAGCATTAATATATATTACTACTGCGGGAACGCTTTCTAAGTTCGGATTTAACGATGCTACAACCACATTAAACCAAATAGGTTCAAATGAATGCATAAATATTGAAAACTAACCACAGACTTCAATGATATATCGCATGTTACTTACAAACCATCTACAAGAACCAAGACCATATTATATTTTACAGTACGTTCACCTCAAGGAAGGATGCACTCAAAACAAAGTTCATCATTCAATTCCAGTTGTTTGCCCTTTTTTTTTAATCAAATGCTACAATACGCTTGGTATGCTGCAACATCAATATATAAAAAAATAGATGTTTTATAATGTGAATGACAACTGTTTCAAAACAGACATGCGTAAACATCAATGTGACTCTATAGAGGCAGATGTCGATTGTGCGTTTTTATAATATGGATCATAATGCATCATATACAAAATAAAATAAGATGGACATGTGACAAAAGTGAACATGAAAGTTATCAGAATGCCGTGCCTGTTCTTCATTTCCTATTTTGTATATCTTACAGTTTATTTTGTTTTCTAATTTATATTTTAAATGCATATTGTAACAAATCAGGAAAGTACAATTTATTAAACTTATTTTACGTAATATCAATAATATTCAGAAAACGTTCTTCTTTACAGCGATAACTGACACACAAATTCATTTTGTTAATAATAAATATTAGTGTAAATACCAAAGATGAAAGTAAATAATTTTAGATAGAGAGCAGTACCAAGACTTGAACCTGAGTCTGCTACTTACAAGCCAGCCTCTTACTCCCGTGTTATTGCTATGAAACAGCGAAACTCACTCTATAACCTACTTACGGCGCTGCAATGTACAGAATCATCAATATATTAAAAATGGCGGTTATTGGCCCTCACTACCATATATCGTCTTCAACCATTGGCAATGTACTTTCATCTCTTCAAATGCCACTTCAATCGGTAGGAGCACTGTGTGGTGGGTGTCTCTTTGTGAGTATAGAACTTAATGCCTCTGGATTTCTAGATTTTGAAATTTTACATCACATTTATTTGTTCCTACCTAGAGAGCTTTTAGTATGTAAAAGTACATTAAAAAAACTTAATTCCCGATGTACTTCACTACGTAGTTACACTTGATCTTGGAAAAATATTAAGAAGGTTGAATATGACTCAACTTTTGATCACTTACTGTATACTTTTCCACTTTCAATCACTAAACATTCCTTGCTTATGGTTACGTTCTTACACAAGTTAGAAAGTGCCAATCAGGTAATTTGGTGTAGGTAACAAAATTGTTGGAGGGAGTGACGAAAAACCCCCAAGCATGTTTATATAGCTTTAAGTAAATAACTTAGGAATACATAAGTTATCATATATAGAAGATCCATACAAAAATGAGTGAGTCAGAGTTAATCAAAATATAATATGTAATGTACAAGAACAGTTCCTGAAAAACTAAGTACATATGAATCGTGAAAACATGATAAATTGTCGTAGACACTTCTTGTAGACATTGTTTATACTTCTGGAGCATAAAGTAAGAGAATTTTAAAAAAGGTGCGTGCAAAAAAGTGTTAAGTAAATGTATACACGTCTGACAGTGTATATTATCCATCAAGTATCGAGTTGATCAGTCAGTATATTAACGAAAGATCGATTTGCATCATAACAAAATGTTTCCTAAAATGCATTTTAAATATTAAACTATTATTAAATGCAAAATAGATTAATATTTCGAATTTAAATTAATAATTTCTGCACGAATTTTCCCACATCCTAGTACAGCACAATCATACCCTTAATTGCGTTTGAATTAAAATGTGATTTGAGAATTACACTTCTACAGGAACCACCTTCACTTTCTCATCACTTCTATAATTTGTATTATTTTAATTCATTTACGTGTATAATTTCGTATCATATCCTGTTATTATTCTAATTTCTAATCTTTATAGCATATAATAATAATTTCTATTTTCACACGATCTTCATGGATTGTAATATTGTAAATGTCCATACCAGTGCGTATGAGTGGGAAGGAAACTTGAGTAGATCTCTGCTTATGTTCTGCTGAATATTGAGTCAGATTCTAAAAAATTTCGCGAGCTAATCTTGTTCCTTCCCTACAACGTCAGACCAGAAAGTCTCAAATTAAAATACACATCATTGTATTTCACAGTACATACAGATGATGATTTATTATTTCTCCCTGTTCCCAGTGATATTCAAAGTGAACGCAACCATATTATGCTGATACTAATCCGGTAAATCAACATAAGGCAAGAGAACAATAACAGACGGAACTGACTTGGGTTCGATTCTATGCAAAAGTCCACCATCGCAGGAGGAAATCATCTTTTTGGTACCCTCATCATAACAATGTATGTATGTCCACCCCTGCTCTTAAGTAAACATATATCTCGCAATCCTTGTTTATTCAGTCCTCAAATACGCTTCTCGTTCGTTTCTAGATGGATTTTCCTCCACTTCTTTACTCCAGTTCTTTTGCCTGAAATCACTATGAACACAGCAAAGTCTTAGGTTTTCTATGAGGCAAACAGAGGGAGGGAGAGAGAGAAGAAAAACGCAGGGACAATAAGACAAGATACAAGTATAAAAATATAAGTAGTTTATGTATAAAGAGGTCCTTAGCGGCTCAGATGTATCAAGAAAGTATAACCGGACCATCCAGAATGCTATAGAACCTGTACATTATACTTGTAAATAAATAATGATTAATTCTCCAAATCAATTTTCCATAGGAAGAGAATAACTGCAAATAGGCAGTCGTGAAAATTTTCACGTTGAAGATGAAAGTATAACATGTGCCTCCGGAAAACTGCCGAAAAGAGACACCGCGAACAAAGAGACAGTTGTCTTAAATTAACGTCTTTGTTCGACTATGTTAACGACGTGTCTTAACAAAGTGTTCGACTATGTTAACAACAGATGTTGAGCATGATAAACATATTTCAGTTTGCCTCCAAAAGTTTGAATTAATTAAAGACGTGATTTGGCCAAATTTTAATCCTGATCATTCGACAATGTACTATATTCTAGTATAAGATTAAGTAACTAATCTTGTTCAGTAAGACGTAAGGAAAGAGTCAAGTGTTCTGATATTTAGGTGTGCAAAGTGTTATAAAAATGTACAATCATCTCAAAATTTCTCGCTTAAAAATGTGTTCACTTCCCTCTTATATTTAAAAGAGCTTCTGCTTTACTTATAGACCCTATTGAAATGTCTCAAGGAGAACCCGGAAAACCCTGGCCCTGATTCGACTATTGATCGACGGATTTTCGTTGCTAAATTTTTAACAAACATTTGTCCAAATAACTTAGTCGGCTTTGTGTAGTGACAAAGGACGTTGTTTCCTACCAAGCACTACTGAGGAAGTTAAGGGGATGGTTGTGACAGTTCTCTGAAAGTTTTTCCTCTATACTTCGAGATTTCCACTAAAACAGAAATTTACCACTGCGTTCATCGTGCTTCTGTAGTGATTTCTGCTTGTCCAAAGATGACTTCCATCCGACTTCAGATTGGCTTAACTATCAGTAAAATACACTAAATTAAACTTGGGTCATTTTAGCCTGGCACGAGATAAATCTTGATTCGCTTTCTCTTGAGTCGTAGTGAATCAGCAGACGATCGCTCGAATCAGACTATAACCTGACTGAGAAGATAGCCCTACATTTTAACTTCAAGAATTAAGCGTACCCAAACACAGCAGAAATATACGTAATATTATTGATCAGAGCTACAACCATGGTTAAGCTCTGTTCAAGAATCAATCCAAGAAGATATCATCGGAGTCAAGTTTTGAATTTGTCTGACTTCACAAAGACCAAAGTGCTGTTCTTTTAAACGAAATAAATAATAAAATAGTTAGAATTTCTAAGTTGAGATACAATAATTCATTTATATACACTTTTACATGAGTAATTATGAACAATCTTTCCAGATTTTTTAACTATGAAAATATTTCCACTTATTTTTATAATTATTAACTATGAATTTTGAGTTTATTAAAGATCTTTAGGCATCTATGGTTCAGGTTGGAATAGGGGAGGGGAATTAATGCGGAAAAGAGTCAACCAGGGCCTAAATTGAAGGTACCATTACTGTACTTGCCTTGTATGACTGTGAAAAATCGCAGTCAGGATTATGGGCTGTTGGTATCGAACCCAGGATGTCCAATGCGAAGCCAACGCCCTACTTTCTCACTATGGCCGCTTGGTTTCTCAGAAATAAGCAATAAATAAAAGTAGTTGAAACAATTATGCTTGCTCTGCTATTACACTAAAGATAAAAAAAGGAAATTGAATTATAAAACTGCCAATTACTGTAAAACTAGATTAATTTCAATTGTTAAGTAGTTTTAGAAAAGTCTTGTAAACAGATTTGGCTACCAGTTATATAAAATTATTCACGAATTGGAAATGCGATCTGTACAGAAAAGGAATTAATGTCATTTGAATATATAAAAACAAATGCACAACTAAGAAATCTGAAACGAAAACACGCGTAACCCATTCAGTACATGAAGAGAATATTGAAATAACTATGATCGCTTTCCTTAGTTTCACATTTAAAGAAATCATAGAAAGACGAAAAAAATAAGATCATAGCTCTTAATGATTAAATATTATCAAGGATCCGTTTCAGCAGATAATATCTGGATTTTATTCGACATTTGCCATCCGTATTTCATCCAGTATCCACCATCGGAATATCCCTTATCCGAATGTATATCCGTTATTCAGACATCTTAAATCCTGATGAGGCATCCGGATAAATATTTATACGGATTTGGCCATCCCTACTTAATAAATGTGGGTTTCTATGAAAAATATTAACTACTTTATTATATTTTTCTTTAGAGGAGACATGTGATATTATACAGGACATGTGCTATTATACAAGTAATGAATTCAGGGACGTCGCCTCAAAATGATAAATTCAGAATACAACTATTTTACGTAGCGTTCTGCAGTTACGATTAATGTTAAGAGCTTAAAATGTTAGTTTAAATAAGATGTTCTATTTTAGTATTGGTTTCAAAACTGAGAAAACATGAAGTCCAAGACCAGTTGTACTTAAAAAATAGCACATGACAGCAAGAGTAGTATAATTTGGCACAAGGTTAAATACAATTGAAGTTTTTGTTAAACAAAAAATAACAGTAGTCAATTCTGTTATTTTTTTTCGAGAGAGCAATAAAAGTCCTTCCAAATTCCATGATTTTGGCTGCAAATTCACTACATTTCTAATATAATCTCTTCACACAGGTATTGTGTGAGATTCTACAGAAGACTCTCGATTATTCAAGTTAATAGGGACCGAGACTACCTCAGACACGAAAAAAACTAGGGTAATACAGAGATCTGTGATTAGTGGGTTATATAATATGACGATAACTAGCTGCAGTCAGTGTTTATTTAATATATATGTTACAAAACAATACATACGTAATTATACTAATAAAAGAAACTAGAGATTTTGTAAACAAAACACAAGGTGAATCTCAGCTAAGCCCGAAGTTTTGCGAAGGTGTACTAGGATCAATTACGCGCATCGGCTCGGTTAACCCGGTGTCTCAATTAACCGAGGCTCGGATAACTACGAGTCTACTGTATCAGAAATGTAGTGAATTTCATCCAAAACTATGAAATTTGAAAGAACATTTTTCTCGCTCTGCTGGAAAATGACAACTGACTACTGTCGTTTCTTGTAAAACAATCAATTCTGAGAGAATTACCTGGTTGCGGTTAAAGTTGAAATTCCTTATTTGAGTTTGAATTTAGTTTTTAAGAACCCTAGGTAGCTTGGGCGAAATTCCTAACTGAGGTAGGATGTTAGTTACTTAGAACAGAAATATATTCGCTTGCTAAAGAGTATAGAACAGGTGGTAAAGAGTATACACCCTCTTAAAATGCTAAAATTTAAGTATGTGGACCAAAACACTACACTAATCAGAAGAGCGGAATTTTTCATCCGACGAGAGACTATATTCATAGAAAAATGTACTGAAATTCAATCAAAAGTGTTTTAAACGAAACCAACTCAGAATATAAAATGTTATCTTTTTATATGAGATGCTGTTGCTTTAAAAATGTGATTTATTCTACAAAATTGGAAAGAAATGTATCATCTTTGTAGAGTGGTTTACAGGGTATTAGTCAAGTTAGTTATTCACCACGTAAACAGAACGAAAAAAATCCCAACTGAGTAGTCTTAATTTTGAAAAGACCAATATTTCATCTCAAAGAGTGAAAACTTTCGACATACTAGGATTGGAAATTCATTTGAAGAATATTGCATTCCATAGAAAAGAACTACCATAAATCACATTTCTTTTCGATCGGAAAATACTTCCGATGAAAATCCGCTCTAAAAGAGTGGTCCCTGTTTCCGCTATCGTAAGATGAGTTATTTCGCTCAATTTGATTGGAACTCCGCTCTTACAAGCTCATGTAATGTTTTTAATATTATAGTTCAATGATAATTCACTACAGAAAGAAACTCTAATTATCATGTTTTAATCTGTAATTCTGTTTATCACTTTACTTTCTCTATTTATAGACAGCAGTGTAAGGTTATTTGTTTTAGGGTGTTCAAATTCACAGTTATGATTTCAATCTAGGCAGAATTGATAAGAAATGTTGATTTAATGCTACAAAAACTGATTTGCAGCTTTTTAATACACTGTGTTTCCTTTTCTTAAAAAAACAAAACAAAATCCATGTAAATGGAAAGAATACATTGAAAAACTGTCACAAGTGTGTACAAGAAATCATAGTCAGAGCTCTTCCTACTCAATGTGACAATGTATCACAAATGTGACAATACCACTTCAACATTCTTCAGAGTGACTAAAGAAGAATACAAGGAAAAGTTTAGCTCAGAACATTTGGACTCTGATTTCAAAATATGGAATTTTCTATATTGGGATAAAATTAGTATGCCTAATACCAAGAAATACGTGACACCTTGCATCATTTTATAAGTTTCAAAACATATGTTTAAGTTTTCAAGTTTTTATTGTTTTAAACGTATACGAAATCAGACAAAACACTTACTTTGGAAACTATACACCATTGTCTATATTTTGACATATTAAGAGATTCATTAGAAACACCCTTCATTTTAATCATATTGTGGGATCGAATTAAAATAAGTACCTATCATTTCAAATCTATGGCACGCTTTTCTTTTTTCTTATCTGAAATACTCAAAAACATTAAAATAAAAAA
>JAGDQP010050094.1:0-14329 GCA_022664845.1 Lepisma saccharinum | reverse complement strand
GAACGTCGCAGCATTCGCTCAAAATGCAAACCAATAAGAGAGATGCAATATCAATACGCTGTCTCATGGATTCATGAACATTTTCAAATCACCATTGGCCCTAATCGTGATGCAACCTGCAATAATTCTCTGACGTAAGTAATTTAGTGTTTGTACAGGTGCCTCATATACAATGTCTTTGAGATGTCCCCAAAGAAAGTAATCCAAGTGATTTAGATCAGGCGAGCCTGGAGGCCATGAGATTGGACCTCCACGACCAATCCAATGATCTTGGAAGGTCAAGTCCAGATAATCGCGTACAGCACGACTAAATTAAAGTGGGGCCCCATCGTGCATAAAGTACATACCCATCCTAATGCGTATCCTCTAGCAAGGTGGAAAATTAATTTTTAGAAACTGTAGATAGTTTTCACCCATCAGGCGTTGTGGGAGGAAATGGGGTCCCACAAAGTGAACCAGAATAATACCGCACCAAACATTTAGTGAAAACTGAAGCTGGTATCTGAGTTCCACTACAGTATGTGGTTATGTACCGCCCACTTGTGTTGATTATGCCCGTCCTATGAAATACAGCTTCGTCAGAGAAATGAATTATGGACGGAAGATTTTGATCCAGTGTACAATGATCTCGGTACCAAGAACATAACTCTACCCACAGTGGAAAATCTTCCGGGCAGAGATCATGCACCCTCTCAAAGGAGCACCCTTCATCATTGAGTGTTCTCGCCGCCTCCATCGTGAAACACTGTGTTCTCGCGCCAGTGTCTTGTACTTTTAGTTAATCTCCTGGCGGCAGAGCGCAGAATGTTATCTGTCGCCTTCTTGCTCTCTGATGTCCTCGATTAGTTTTAGGTGCCATACACATTCCATTTTCCCGTAATGGACGGTGAATGGAGGCAAATGATAGAGCTCTATGGACAACGTCTATATGGAAAACGAACCAAACTAAACCCCGTGGCACGACAGTCCATTAAGGGCCCTGGCCTACCAGCCGGCATTGGCACCCATCCGGTAGAGGTGAGATGTGGTCAGCAACTCGGATCCTCCTCGCCGATAATGCCGGTTTTTTATGACCGGAGTCCGCTATCTCTTTATTCAGGTAGCTCCCCACCGTTGGGTTTCACAGCTGTTAGCATATACTAATCTGTATTGTACCTCGGCATAATGTGCTTCTAATATTTATATCTTATAGTACCACTTTAACTAGTAACTAATGATACTAAAAATATTGTCTTGATAAGAACACAATAAATTCTGTATGCTGTAATTTCATTTCTGCACGAATTTATCAGAATATGTCTGAGCAAATTCAACAAACTTGTACTAATTTTCAAAACACATTATTATATACATAATATTAAATATATAAACACCATACATATTTAAATTGGTAGCTCCAACAAAGTCAAAAGTATTTATAAAAATATGTCATTCAAGTTTAAACCTGTGGCGCTACAACTGCTTTCATATTAATTCTTTTCTTATTTCAAACTACTACCGTTACTTCCTACTATACTACCCGGCTCTATGACTGACGTTATTAGTTACTTTTTATAATATAGTTAAAGAGAATTTAATATAGGGTTGCATAAGCTGAATCATATTTTAATGTGAAGAGATTTTAATGCTTATAGCAGCTTTTTTATATCTTGATGTGACAAATCATCTCCCAAAGTATTTGTGCATAGTGCCATCCGAAAAAAACAACATATCTTTATATCAGGTTGGCAACACTGTACACCCCATGAGATATATTTAACATGTTCGATACATTATCTTAACACAACTTCACAACCAAAGACATAACTTTCGTGATTATTTTTTTTATAAACGAACTTTTCATTACTTACCATTCTACATAATTTGTTGGCCTCGAACTTTGACTCCATGCATCTCGCGAATGAAACATTTCCGGCCCCATGTGTATATATATTTTTCATTTTTTGATGTGACAAATCACCTCTCAAAGTATTTCCGCGTATGACTGGACCTTCGGAGTCGCATTCTGGCCACAGTGGAAGAACTTCGTCCCAATAGGGAGGTACTGCGCCAATGTACACAATCATTGCTAGTGCAGGACCGCAAGTGTATTGAGGTTAATGGTGACATTTTCGAACACCTGATGTGACACTTGTGCATGGTAGAGGTGACCTTAGTGTCCTGTAACATGTTATCTCACTTTCGCAGTTATTTTGTGTAGTGCTAGTCTGTCGAACTTGTCACTATGGCACAACGTTTCTGTAAATATATCTCTGCAATGAAGTCTGAAAACATGTATGTTTATATGAACTTTTTTATGTACTGGTCATGTACAATCACCTCCTCAATTATTTACCTTTAATCCTGAAACAACATATATATATATATAAATCAGCATACAAAACTGAGTTTTTGTGTAAAAATTAGTTGAGAAGAAATTGGCGGAAAATTTTAGCAATAAAACTGTTTGTGATAGGCCACTTATGAATATCTGTCTCTAAACTGAATGTCGCGCTATACGATGATAGGCAGTCAATTGACACTAATATCCGCACGTTGCTATACTCATAATCACCAGAGGGCCACACTGATACAAGTGTAAAATTCGGTAGAATCCTCAAGAAAATGTTTTATGTCATATTTTAAGATATGCCGGCGTTATGTATGCAGAAATTATTTTTCATTATTTTGTATACAAAAATGTAAGCCAATCGGATCAAAATGAGTAATTCTTACAAAATATTACATAACAATGCTTAGAATGTTAAATTTCATTAACATACATACGAAGATGAACTTCAGGAAGTCATAGCCAAAATTTCACTTACTCCTATTTAAACAAATGTCGAATTTCACTGAAAATTATATAAAATGCTGAATTTCGGTATACCTTATAGATTAAAATATTACGTACATTAGTTTAACCATGACGAAAATTATTATGTCATAGTCGAAATTTCGCTGAATCGTATACGCAAAGCTTAGAATTTAAGTCAAATTTCACTAACTCATATACAAAGAATCTCAATTACGTATACAAAGAATATGAAATATTTCTTGCTCGTAGAAAAACGTAGAATTGCTGTATGTCATAGTCTAGGTTTCACTAAAATATTTAAATCGTTGTACACCATAAAGTACAAAAGAGTCAAAATTTACTGACTCATTAGGAAAATAACCAATTTCACTAAGTTGTACATTGAAATGTAGAATTTCGGTATATCACAACTGAAGTCACCGATAAGTATACAAAATACGAAGCAGAAAATGTATAATTTTCTAATACGCTACGTAGTTGAGATTCATCAAGTCATATATAGAATGTTATGTATAAAATGTCGAATTTCCTGGTAAGAAATTGTATAGAAAATATTACGTAACTTCGTGTAAATTCACTATCTCGTATACTAAATGTTCAATTTTGGGGAATCATAGTCAACACTTACTAAATCGCATACATAAATTTTTAAATTTCAGACACTCATATCACCTAGGTGAGACTAAAATAGTTAGAACTTTACAATTCATATCCAAAATATGTTTAATTTGGGTATGTCGTAGATAAAATGTTCCAGATCCGAATACAAAAACGACTAATTGTGATAAATGCTATAAGTCAGAATAGTTTAAAAACAATAACTTATATACAAATATGTGGACATTTGCTAAGATTTAGACCAAATTCAGTAAATTGTATAAAAATTATCTGGAATTTAGGTAATACGTAGTCGAAATATGACTACTTCTTATATGATAAAAATTATACAGTCTCGGAATAGCATAGACAAATTTCACTAAATCGTATTAAAATACCACTCAACGTAGAATGAAAATCTTGACTTCTGGGATAGCATATAGGTCAAAATAGAAAAACTCAGTAACTCCCAGTCGAAATTCATTAACGCGTATACAAGAACTGTAGAGATTTGGTTTCGCAGATAATCTGCCCCCACAAAGTCTATAATAGTTTAAAAAACTAACATTCAAGAATCATTTTTGACAGTAAAAGTCGTATATGTTACCAAGTTGAGAAAATATACTTACCTGTAAAAAATGATCGGTTGATTCATTCACTTTTCACTGAACTGATCGAAAAATGTTGCTAAAAATTTCTTACACTGATGAAGCTCCTGGTGTCTGCGGACTAACTTCTGGACTAAGATCACTTATATAGAATCAATCCACTTCCACTGAAAAGTACGTCATAACAGACCTATATAAGTTAAGGCAACTAATCGAAGTAATTGCTGAAATAATTCGTTAAATCATTCCATGACCAAATAAAGTAGGAGAACCACAAAGGACACGTAGTATTAAAAACAATAAGTAAAGAGAAAAAAGTTTAATAATAAAGTACATCTAACAGGCAATGCTCCGTTATTCTCAGGTTAAACGACCGATATACGATATCTCGAAAACAGCTTCATCATGACGAAATGAGAAACTCGGCGACAACATCCGAAATAATTTGCTGAGAGGTATACAACTGGTGTTACAGGCTATTTCCGAAAGAATATAATACAGAGAAACTGATTTCCGATTCGGTATCACCGTGATCAATAACATATTATAAGGAGCATGTGGTGGTCATCAGGCTAAATTTACACATACACAACGCTATATCTCGAAAATGCGTTAAACCTAGAGGAAAAATAAGAATCTCAACGTCTCTTTATAAAACTTTAAAGAGATAGGTGATAAACGAAATGAACACTAAATTTAACGGATCTAGGACCACTGGACCCCGAGTTAGCAAATGGTAATCAGTATAAAGAAACTTACTTCAAATTTGACTTCCCCGTGGTGAATACATTTAATTTGTTACTTTTATGTTTTTAGGACAAAATTATAAATATTTAGCAAGTTGCATACAGGATTAAGCCAAATCATATGCCTTAGTTTCAGAGTCCAATATCTCGCACATGACATATAGTATTTGGAAGAAGACGAAAAGCTGCATTTTATTAACGAGAAAAGTGTTTTGGGGGGTAAAATGTGGTTAGATCTGGCAAATACATATGAGATATTCAGGTCAAATGTTGTTAAGTAATATTCAATAATTGCCCCAAATGTAGATTTACAATAAGTCTTATACAAAATAGAGAATTGGTGCATACAACAATAGGTTAAATCATATACAGTATTTAAATTCGAAGACGTCATTTTACACTCAATATGACGATAATAGATAGTATAAACTGCATGTTATATATAAAAATGATTTTTGTTAAGATTTTGTATAAATCTTGTAAACACTGCACTCTGTCAAGTCGCATACGGTAAACTAGGTTACAAACTTAAATTTGTTGTAAATTAATTAGAGTACCGGTATGTTATTTTACAATATGTCGTAAGCAAGAAAGAGCATTAGAACAAACAGTAGTTTGTACACGGGAACTAGCATTTGGGTTAGGTCAAAAGTATGTTGTGAAAGGGAACGGATTTTAGAAGAACTATATTAAGCAGGAAGTTTACGTCAATTTTTTTACGTTCAAAGTAAGAATATGTTGTAAATGCTAACGAGCATTTAGGTTAGATCATGTTGTTTCATTATTTTATTTGCATGTATTATCGTTGGATTAGTATGCACTGTAAACAAGAAAAAATATAATTTTTCGGTAAACCAATACCACGTGATCTTTGACGATTAATGAGCGTTCTGGGAAGTCACATGAGAAGCGATGGCGAAACAGCGTGCTGCATTATGTGTCACGGGAACAGATTCAACACGTCAACGATCAACAAGGGTATTAAATTTAAAATAAATAATAAAAGTTAGGTCAAGATTTCGTACTCTACCCATAACTCTGTACAATATGCGAATACAAAATTACTCTACTGAAAGAAATGGCTTATTTCTATATCTTATTTTTGTGAAATTTTTACGCTCATGGTACTATTAATGTGCTTAAATTTTGGAAATTATATACTGTTTCAAAACGTACATCGATATATATCTCTATGTAGACTGAAACCTCGAAGGTTAGAGTGGTAAATAACATGCGGTGAAGGACGTGACTGCGTCCGCTTTATACTATCTACGTGACCAGATTGCGATTTATGCTTGCTACCTTTAACGAAAAGTTCAAATTTGTATATGAGATGCAGCTAATATATTTCACTATATTTTTATAATTTTATCTTCCGACATTATAATTTCAACTAACTAGTGAACGATACTGAAATGATATTAAACTGAAATCCAGATATGTTTAGCATCTTATTTCATTTGGTTCTACAAGGGAGTCAAAGAACTAGGTGCAAAATGGGTCAATTTTACCGTCATTTTCTTAGAGAACCGCAATTCTTTTCCCAAAAAAGATGAGGAAAATGAAACAATGAAATATCAGATTAAGAAAATAAACTGGAAAAAATTCTTAAGAACTCTGAAATTGCCTCAAGTAAATAACCACTGTAATCTAAACGAATTAACAGAGAATCTGGAGCAGGCCACAATTAGAGCAATCAAGGAATCAATACATATACATAAAAAGAACAAAAAGAAGAAAGATGCTCAATGCACCGAAGGCATGGAAAGACTAAAACGAAAGATGAGAGCAGCAAGAAAAAGTTATAGAGCAGCTGGAAATCACGAGCTCAGGCAGAAAAGACTCAGAAAACATAGTGAAGCCAAGGAAACATTTGAAAAATAATTGTTTGAATATAGATAAAGAACATGGGAAAAATTCGTAGAAGAAAATCTTAGTCTGGATCCGTGGGGTAAACCATATAAATTAATAACGAAGAAAATAAAAACCAAAAGTGCTTACAATACGTTAAAGAATGACAATAATGAGTGCACTTAAGGATGGAAAGACACCATTGAGAAAAACCATTAAATGTGTCACAACAAACAATCAGCAGACGTTTACGAGCAATGGGGATGATCAATAAACTGGGTAAATGGGTCCCACACGATTTAAATGAATGTGAAATGGAAACTCGCAAAGTCACTTGTGAAATGCTGCTTCAACGCCACGAAAGAAAATCCTTTTTGTATCGAATTATGATGGGTGACGAAAAATTGATTTATTTTGAAACCCCAAAGCTGAAAAAATCGCAGCTTTCAACTGGCAAAGCCGGTCCTTCAACACCAAGGCCAAATCGCTTTGGCAAGAAGACCATGCTTTGTGTCTGATGGGACCAGAGCGGTATTGTGTATTATGAACTCTTGAAGCCCGGCGAAACCGTTAATGCTCAACGCTATCGCCAACAAATGATTAATTTAAATCACGCATTGATCGGAAGACGACCGGAATGGGCCCGAAGGCATGGCAAAGTGATTGTGTTACACGACAATGTGCCGTCTCACACAGCAAAACCAGTGAAAGACACCTTGAAATCGCTTGGATGGGACATCTTTCCTCACCCGCCGTACTCCTCACCTGGCGCCATCTGACTATCACCTCTTCGCATCAATGTGGTACGCACTCGCAGAGCAGCACTTCAGCAATTTCAAAGACGTTGGAAAATGGCTCGACGAATGGTTTGCCGCAAAAGACATGCAGTTTTTCTGGCATGGTATGCATCAATTATCTGAAAGATAGGCAAAATATGTAGAAGCCAATATTTTGAATAAAACAAAATTAATTTCCCTTGAAAATTACGTGTTTTCTTCACCCAAAAAAACGACAAAAAGTTATGCATACACCTGGTAGATATAAGGATAAATAAAATTAATATAGAAGATTAACGATTACGGAGTTCGTGAGGCGTCAGCGTGTCGTGTGCGTGCAGAGTCGCGCGGCTGCCGAGCAAGCATCTTGGACGTACATTATGTATCTAAACGTGGACAAATAACAATCCAGATATATTAAAAACAACCGAAAAGTGGCCTAAATAAAACTATTCAGAACAACTAATTAGAACATGATCATTAGCAAATAAAGTGAATAATTGGCCGCTGGAAGCCAGGTGCAAATTAGAGTGCCTTGTGCAGGAACTGCGGCACAAGATACGCTCATCGTGTGGGTGCTGAATAAATATGGTGGCAGGAAAGTGTAGTGAAATAGTATAACATAATAATTAAAATATTTAACAACCAAACAAGACTTACATTCCGGAACCCGGAATGGAAGCGTACAGCAAAATAGCCTAGTGTATGTGTGACCAAATCAGTGAATGATGGAGAGGGAAATAAGAAGAGGAATCTAAGGTGGAAATGGAGGGGAACCTACTAAGGAGAACAAAGGTAGATGCATACAAACTTTGTAGGAGAACATCATTTCCACGGCTATGATTTGCCAATCCCCCCATATCCCCCAAGGAATACAAGTGTAAATGAAGTAAGAGTGAAAGTGTGGCAAGTGAAAACAACCTAAACCCACGAATAGGAATCTGAGTGATTAAGAATAAGATAACAGTAAAGACGACTAGGAAGGAGAAGCGGGAAAAAAATTGTGGGCGAAACAACATTCCCACGCACAATCCGATCCTAAAGTTCCTCTCTTATCTCGTTGCAGGGGCAGCAAAAGAAGATGCCGAATCAAGTCCATGTTTGTGTAGTCATTGTGAAGTCCGTGTGTTGTCCATGTGTTTGTCCTAAATGTTATGTACCAATGTTTCTTTTTATAATAAAATTGCAACTATGGTAGGTAGGAAAAAAATACCAAGCAAATGTTCTAAACATGAACTAGGAGAACTTTGGATGCCTAGTCAAAATCCGTCCCGCAACATCTGAAGTCTAAACTGAAGGAACATAGGAGCTAGTTGGAGTGCCGGAATTCCGGTAATCCAATAATCTCTAGGGACAGCCTGTCCCAAAATGGGAAGAGCGAACAACTGCTCGTGCTGTACGTCCCCGAAAGTACACAACCTATTTGTGCAAAGAATGCAGAGAGACAGGGATGGAAGGCGAGTCCCCAAATAAAAAAAAAATCTTTTCCCTATTGATAGGATAGTGAAAGTAGCAGGCATAGGTTAATCAATCTTAATTTTATCTGGATCGAGCAGTCCTGCCTAAGTTGCAGAGCGCTAGGTTTGTTTTAGGGAGATTCTTGGACTCATGATCTATCATTTCTGGTTGAGCTTTCCACTGTTCTTATTTAGCCACACCAGACAAATGCTCTGATGAAGCCTACAAAATAAGTTCTATTTTTCTCATTCAACCCCCATAATAGACCACTCTGAGTGTGAGATGCCTAGATACCTTAAAATGATCTTCTTAAAATTAACATAATCTAGCAAATTTTCGAAACCCCTGGTAAACCCATCTGAATGATCGATAGTATAATCGATCACATTATCACACTACTCGCGTTAATAACATTATCAAATCCGTGACAGTACATTCGAATCTATTCCTTGTTTGAAAGCATTCGATGTGTGGCTTCGCTTTTTTCCTTTTCATATTCCAATTGGCCTGGTGACTGACTTAAAATTTGCGAGTTGATCAGTCACTTGAGAATGCCAGTGGGCCTTCTGTGTCGGGTCTGACGTATTGGATAAGGCTATTTTATTGGGACGTATTGAAAAAGTATATTAGAATAAATGTATAGGTAATAAACTTTAATTTACTTATTTATCTATCGCATGTAGGCAACGCACACCACAGCAGAGAAGAGTGTTGTGGAGAGGATATTTGAAGAAAGTGCGACACACACAAGCGTAGAAAAAGCTGAATGTAGTCATAACCCGAATTATTATGGCTTTTCTCAAAAGCGTCTGTTACGAGTTATATTAACATAATAAGTGCAGTGAGAAATAAGGTCAAAAAGCTACAAAAAATTAAATCGTTTCACAGCCTATATGGGCTCCTGGTTAGGGTTGTAAGCTCCGAACTGAGCAAGTACAGAAATTTGAGCCTTACTCCTATCATTTCTGGGTGGTGTTTACATTTATAGCTCAGTTTTACTAGACTAGTTAAAACAAACTTTTGTAAACTTTCTTTTGTACATATATTCTAGTATTTTGACTTCGGCCCGTGATGATTAAATGAGTGCAATGCTTATTAAAATTCACAAAGATGCATTCGTTAGGAGGAATTCGAACTCGAGATCGTGGAGACGTAACGATACAGACCACACTACTACCTCGATTGCCTCTAGGTAAAATTGTAAACTGAAGAATATAAAATTTACTTTTTGATTCGAGATGTTGGTAAATAATCGCAGTATAATTAATTCTTTATTCTCTACCTTGGGGATTGTAACATAAATATAAAAGTATTATTTATACATGTAAAACATATCTTCTCCACTACTTCCCCTTCCCCTTTAAATAAGGCGATGAAAGGAAAACTGGTGTAAGTCAACTTGAAGTCAATTTGAGAAACAACCTGTTTTAGTAAGAACGCTACAATGAAATCCATAGTAAAAGCCAGTTAAATGCTGGTATCTATGCGGTTAACAAGAGAGTTACGTTTTGCACTACTTTGCAATCAAATAGATTTGTATACGGAGAATACGAAAGTGATCTTAACTCAGTATTAAAAAATTGACGTACACCACTTTTCCTTTCACTGCCTTAAATGGAGAATGCATTATTTAAAAAAAAATGCATTTAATATATTTCCAGTTAGGAGTATCCACGTGTACACAAATCCGTGCGCAAATAAAATTTATTGAAATAAGTTCCGCCCCAAGGTTTATTTCCTATCTATCTCAAATCTATCGTCCATTTTTGCTGATGGAAACATAACATATTTATAGAATTTTAAGGGGACTGAACATATCAAGGGTTAACCATTGATACCTTATGCTTACACTTTTTGTCACCTGAAGCTGATGTTGTTTTTCTGTTGAAAGGAGAATAATTGAGGGAATATCGAGTTGAAACTTCGTAGCAAATAAACCTAGAGGTTAGCTGGACGTTAATTTTTTTATGGTTAACCCTCGATATGTAAACGTAAAGATAATAATAATAAAAATCTAGTAAGATGGAGGCTACTTGAGGCACTGTGCATATCTATTATTTCAAGCTTTCAAAAGATAAATGATGTGTATGCCGTTCGAAATTATTCTCTGGTATCTTTCAAAAGGCAACTAAAATGCATTCATAATCGCAGCTTCTTTTAATTTAGAAGCATCAACGACCGGACGGAGAGATATGATTCATCCAACTTTAATATTGTCTCAATGAACTATTTCCACTTTCAGCAGTTCCTAAGTTAAAAGCGATAGACGGACAGAGAGACAGACAGAGGGGAAGAGGCAGACAGACATGCAGAAAAAGAGATAAATTATGTCTATGTCGTTGACTTTGTCTCACCTAATCCTCTGAAACGACATCTAAAGCAAAAACTTATATTAGCTGCCCTGTTCTGTATGAGTCCTGAGAATAACTACAATTGGAAGTCAATTTGTGAATGGCAGCAAAGCTTATTAAAAAATGGATTGCTAGGATGAATCATATCATTAGACTTCATGCAATAAAATTAATAACTTTCCAAGCGTAAATTATTTATATTTGGCATTATCCACATTTTCATTAAAGAAAGTGGGTCCTATTTCATTATTTATTTTAGCTAGCCATCGTTCAGTCAATTTAAATTGAATAAATACTTGGTTAAACAATGCTTTCATTTTAACCATTCCGTGAATCCGTAATTAAACACTTTGAATTTACATCTTCCATTGAATATTTTCATACTGACGTAATTTTTGTAATTCGACTCCAATGATATCTCTTATATATTGTTCTCTTTAATATTTCGCATGATTTATTTAATTGTAAATATACACATATAACGGCTACATAATTAATAACAAAGGACAGCAATCTGCCACTATTATATGTAAATACTTCATGTCTGTCTTTTCGTCAAGCCACAGCTACGTTAGTTTAATTAAAATATTATAGTTTTCACCAAATTATGATTATAAAATTTCCACTCCTTTTTTATATTCCTGGAATGCAATTAAATATATGTTCTCGTTTGTCCTAAAACACTATATACTCAGCAAATTTGCAATTTGTAGTGTTTGCATTAAGATATAAAGAAACGACATTGTAATTCTGCATTTAAAATATGCTATAAATCATTGTAAAGTATGTCAATAAACACACACACAAGAGCCCTGCCACGGCTTCTTGTTCTATACAGATTCACTAATGAATTATTAGAAACAAAAAATTACGTATCTATGATCAGGTTTCTCCTATTACAAACTGTTATTATAAACGTTACCATCTATTAGGTGATTTGTCTGTCCGTATTTGTAGAATCCATACATTCTTCTTGCATACGTTGATCCAAAATTTGCAAGGCAGTTACGTTTCCTCGTGCACGTCTTTTACTTGCAGAAGAAACACTTTTGTGCACTTTTTTATTTAGAACTTAATTATTACATTACTATATTTACATTTATATTTAAAAATTGTATATATTTAATTTGTTGATTTTTACTCATTATCAAAATCACAATCGTTGCTATCACTTACATATTTCGTTACCTTTTTCTTCTTTGTAGTACAGACTTTTCATAGTATAATATAAATTTAATCTTATGGAACGATCGATTGTCACTGGTTTGTTGCAAACTTTCGTAGATAAGTATGTTTCCCTTCTTCCAATTCTCCTATTTTCTTGAATGATTTTGGGTTCTTTACTTTTCTGAGTAGAGTTTCTATAACTCATCTCGAAAATCACATAAGTTTTGCGAAAGCTATTTCATGTTTTCTTGAGTTTATAATTATATTATTAACTTTGTCTTTTATGCTTTAAACCATTATATATATATATATATATATATAAATTTAAACTATAACATATATAATTACAAACTTTATAACATATACAATACAAACTTGCATACTGACAATGAAACCGTCTATTAACTTCATGTCCTATTGAAAACGTAAAGTTCTGAATTCCGTCCATTGAGCGTATTTTACAACAAATGGTCATCCATTAATCTAAAAAGCTACTTGTGTGTTGTCTCGCACGGCGTAGTAATAATATTAAAGGCAGGTGTAAGATAAAACTTGGATTGAGGATCCATCGTTTCTAAAAAACGTAAGAAAAACTTAAACTCATATCATTTTTATTCAGCATGGCAGATAATATAATTAATCTCTCTAGAGCAGATTTGATATTAGACATTGTATTACGTTGTTAATTGTGTGTTTTTAATAGGGGTGTATTTCACACCTCTTTATAGACTAGATTTGTTAGTAGATATTATATTGGGTTGTATGGTTTTAAAGGAGGCCCGAATAGAAGCCCCCTTTGTAAATATCGTTTATGTGATATTTATTTAATTCACTTTTAAACTTTTTTTCGTTAGTTTTCTTTTATCATACTTAACTTTCGAATCTTATTTAAAATACTGTTTATTTTTTTCGATAATTTGCTTCGTTTGTTCTTCTGTTAGCTTACAATTCATTAAAATTGCTTTAACATTCAACGCATGTTTAAATAATTCAGTAGAATTTAGTATCTGATATTTTGTTACTTTGTCATCATATTGAACCTTGTAGGCAAACCCGTTATAATTACTGAAAATGTTGTTATCATAGGGAGTATAGTAATCAGGATACATTTATTGATAAAGCCAGCAGATAGAGGTAATAAAACTGATAACGTAATAAGTGTAGTGTAAATGTATTGAAGGACTTAATCTTTCTTTTCGTTTTCTTTAGAATACACTCTAACTTTGTAATAGTGTATTCGATTACTTCATTAAAATTTTCTTAGGAATGTTAGTTGATATATTATTTATTTAATCATTTTATGGCTAAACCATAAAAGCTCATACACATACATTAAAATAATTCAAACTTTTTCTTCAATCAATCGTTCTTTCTTTACATCATTATTACACTTCTCCTTGATTAAAACTACTTCTTAAAATTATCAACCTCCGGTATTAGAAATAACGTTAGCCTCAAAGTTAACTGTTAGTTGTAGACTCGTTCTATCATTCACTTTAGCTTGTTTGCGTTTGCTCGTATTAATTGCAAATATCGATCGATTCTCTAGAAATTGGCAGGGATAATAATACTTTTCGGTATTCCCACAATTAACTGCTTTGTATACACTGTACATCTCATACTTCCTAAGATACTTATGTTTATCAGGATTTACATTTAGAAATTCGAGGGGAAATAAATTGTACCTTCTATTCTTAAAGTGTATGTTTTCAACTTTACAATAGTCAAATTTGTTTGATTCTCTCTCTTGTTTATCGTTCTGTTTCTTTGGTAGAAACCTGTAACAATATCAGGCATATTGAACTAATTTGAATTAAACTGTGTTGTTAACTCAAATTTTAAGTATTTACCACTAAATGTTTTCTAAAACAGTTGTACATGTTGAATGAGATAGATAGTTTTTTTTTTTGCTTTAACATGTTTGAATTTAATATGAGCATAGTTATGATTATAAGTAATTACAGGCATTCACAGCTCC
>JAGDQP010050093.1:0-14330 GCA_022664845.1 Lepisma saccharinum | reverse complement strand
TATTCGGCCCGAATATCGAGAAATCGGCAGTTGGACTCTTTTGGACGATAATGCACCATCACATCGTTCGCGACTTGTAACTGAATTTTTGGTCAAAAATCACATTATTCGTTTGCATCATCCGCCCTATTCACCAGATCTCGCTCCGTGCGATTTCTATCTGTTCCCGAAACTGCATTTGGCGATGAAAGGAAAGTGGCACGCATCGATTGAAGCCATTGAGAAGGCGACGACCGCCGTCCTAAAGACCATTCCAATAAAGGACATGGAGAAGTCGTTTGACAACTTGTTGGAGCGTGCAAATATGTGTATCGATGCAGAAGGGGAATACATTGATTAATAAAAATGATTTGTTCCAAAATGTACATTGTTTTTTTGTTTTTTTAAAACGTTCGGTTTCTTTTGGAATGGAGGGTATAAACAAATTCTGAAACATGGAGTATTTCCCGAAAGATGGAAAAATGCCTATGTTACGCCCGTCTTCAAATCCGGTAACAAAATAGATGTTTCAAACTATCGTCCTATATCTATCCTTCAATTGTTTTCCAAGGTCTCTGAGTCATTACTATATGGTTATTTGTACCGTTAATTGTATTTGAAAATCTCCCCCTATCAACATGGTTCTGGCAAGGGACGATCAACAATAACCAATTTGGCAGCATTCCCGGATGTTCTGGCAATTTTTTTTTAATAAAAAAGGACAAGATCATGTAATTTATATCAAAGTAATTCAACTCAATGTATCACGACATATTATTGGATAAATTACAGAATTATGAAGTTAATACAATATTGGTGAAATGCTTTGTTTGTTATTTCAGAAGTAGGACTCAGGGTGCTGCTTTAAATTGTCCCATACTTATCCAGTTGGATCAGGTGTACCACAAGGCTCTTACTTAGGTCCCCTTCTTTTCCTTATATTTATAAACGATCTTCCATCCGTATTAAAGCATTCCTTTTCTGTTATTTGCTGAAGGTGTTAAAATATTATACGAGATAAAAGCAAATGATGAATGTCAACTTCTCCAATCGGACCTTAATGCACTCAACAAGTGGTGTCATAATATGTATTTCAAGGTTAATGTAAAAAAGTGCAGAATCGTTAGTTTCACAACTAAGAAAAAACATAACATTTAATTATAATATCAATGACCAAAATGTAGAAAGAGTGACTGAAGTTAGTGATCTAGGCATAAGTTTCTCATTCAATCTGTTATTTAGAAAGCATATGGACTCATTATTAAGAAGAGCTTATAAAACACTAGGTTTCATAAGGCATAACTTTTTGCTTAATTTCTCAGCTCAAACTTCACTAAAATTATATTATGCTTTAGAATACGGTAGTTTTATCTGGTCCCCACATCTCAAGGCATACCACACAGAAATTGAAAATATTCAAAACAAATTTCTTAAAAGGATCTGTTTCATAAATATAAGAAATGAAGTACACAATGACTCCTATGACAATCTACGAAAAACATTTAATGTGACCACTCAAGAATAGATGAGACATCGTCATATTCAGCCGTTTTCCATCCATTGCTGGATGAAGGCACATATCTCGGTCTGTTGATCCTCATCCATGTAGCTCCTGAAAAACGCTTGATTTCATCTACCCATCTTACATTTGGCCGTCGTCTCGATCGTTTCTTTTCTCTAGGAGTCCAATGGAGTAAATTTGTCGTCCACCTTCCATCCGTTCGTCTAGCTATGTGACCAGCCCATCTCCACTTCAGCTTCCTCGCAGTCATGATTACATTCTCTGCCTTTGTTTGTGCGCGAATCCGTTCGTCTTCCTGTCTCTTCTGGTTATTCCTAGCATGCATCTCTCCATTTCTCTTTGTGTGACTCTCAATCTTTGAGTCGTTTGCGCATTCAATGTCCAAGTTTCACAGCCGTACATCATCACGGGTAAGACATATTGATTATAAAATTTACGCTTCAGACACATTGGAAGTTCGCTTTTGAAAATAAAGTGTAGTCTTCCAAAAGAACTCCACGGCATCTTACATCATCTATTTATTTCATCAGTCAACTTGGCATTCGATGTTTTGAGCTGGCCTAGGTAAACATACTCATCAACTATGCGTATTGTCTCTCCGTTAATCTTTGCTTCCTTCTTTGCAGCATGTTGATTGTACATTACTTTTGTTTTACTTAAATTTATATTAAGGTATATTTTCGAACTCTCATTATTCAGTTCTTCCATTCTGGTTTGTAGTTCTTCTGCACTTGAAGCAAACAGGACTATATCACCAGCGAACCGTAGATGATGATGATATTCGCCATTAATTTTTATTCCAACTTCTCCCAGTTTAAATTTTGGAACACTCTCTCCAGGACCGCAGAAAGAAGTTTTGGAGAAATTGAATCTCCTTGCCTTGCCCCTTTTCCAACTTTAAATTTTTCACTTTCTTGATGTAGTCTAATGACAGATATGACAATCAAGTAAATGTTTCGCAGTAACTTGATGTATGCACTTTCGATGCCTTGATGTTCAAGTGATGTAAGTACTGTTGGCAAGGAGACCGAATCGAAAGCTTTTTCAAAATCTATGAATCCCAAACATAGTGGAAGTTTATATTCATTAGTCCTTTCCATAACTTCATTCAATGTTTGTATGTGGTCCATTGTGCTAAATCCACGACGAAATCCGGCTTGTTCCCTTCCCTGGTTAAAATCTAAGTCTCGCACAATACGATTCAAAATAACTTTGGTGAACATTTTGTATAGAACTGACAATAAACTAATTGATCTGTAGTTTTCGACTCGTTCTTTGTCTCCTTTCTTGTACAACAAAATGATACAGCATTATTCCAACTTCACGGTATTTCTCTCTTCCTCAGGCACATCGAGAATAATTTAGCAAGTTCCTCTTTAATCTTTTCACCTCCCCATTTAAATATGACACGACTCAAGAATAGACGAGACATAACCGACGGTATAATATTACACAAAATTTTAAATGGATACATTGACTGTAATTATTTGGTTGTTAATTTATATTTTTATGTACCAAGGCGAAGAGGCAGACTGACATCTCTATTTTATCTTCATAAAATTTCACCTTTGATTTGTGCGCAGAGGTTGTATAATGATGTCGTTATGAATGTTGATGCTGATATTTTCAGTATGTCTCTAAGTGAATATACACGGTGCTTAATATCCCACTTAGCTGACTAAAATAGTGAAAGTTCAACTTCCGATTTTTTCTGTACATCAAGCCTCTGTAGGTACAGATACAATTAATATTAAAGAGTGAAAAGTATGTGACTGGACCGGGGATCGATGGTTTCGACACAGAACATCGACAGCATGAGTGAAAGGTGTGTGAGTGGAAAAGGGGTCGACTGGGTGGCGCAGATGGTAGCGCATTGGAACGGTAATCCAAAGGTCCCGGGCTCGATCCCCGGTCCAGTCACATACTTTTCACTCTTTAATATCAAGTTTTATAAACATTTATCTTGCTTTTTTTATTTGTTCCATGTCACCTCAATATGAATGCAATACGAAATGAAAAGGAAAGGACAGCATCGTATATCATATAGTTACATACTATTTGGCGTCTTACTCAGCGACTACCATAGGTCTGCAATTACCGCTCAATCGATTGCAATAAATTACAAGAAAAATCATTCCTTCGGTTCAGTATTTCTCAAACTTACTTCCGCTAGGTGTGCTTACGTATTCCTGGCCGTCTAAGAGCCTTTGGTGCTACTTCAATGTAAGTGGCTTTGGTGCAGACTGATGTAAAATAATGTCTCATGATTGATTGCTACGAACTATGGAATTATTCGTATCTGCCATTCTCCAAAATAAGAGTCTGAATGAATGCTCGTCCGCTGTCTACCACGCAAAACAAGCTGAATTTCGGCGTTAATCGTACGTAAAGTATCTGTACGAGTTTTGTAGTTTCAGTTCTGCCTACTAATCAATTGAAGTCTATGTTCTTGTGAAAGAATTTATGCCGAAAGGTCATCAGGACTATATTAGTTTACCATTTAATACACTAAGTTCAAATTATCGTTACTTCTTGCATAGCATATTTTAGGTATTACCACAGATAAACTATAGTTTATTTGTGGTATTACTTCTATTGCTTGTATTATTAAGCAACTGCGGTAATTAAGTTTTAAATATTTCTATTTGGCGCAAGTATTTGTGGGGGAAATGATTTCAAATCCTCACTGCATAATCTAAAATAGGTTTTACCTAAGCATAATAGAGAATTCTCACTGCTATTGTATTACGCACGATTACTTTGAAACAATGTTAACTATAACCATAAACATGGATCACTGTGAGTTAAACTCAACTTATTAAACTGGCATTTTAATTAAGGATTGCATACAGATCAATATTAACCTTGGTCTTTTCTCAATTTCAAGTCGAAGAAATATATTAATTTGACACAAATCTAGAATCCATGTACTGAAAAGGAACAAATTCCTAATGCACATTATAAACAGTGAAGTGTACAACAGATAATTAAGTGTAATTAAGAAGTGTAAGCGGAGATATAGCGCGGGAAACTTTGTATCTTGTAGCCTGGTTCAATGGTTACGGTATGGACTTGTAAACTGAAGGGTCTGGGGTTGAAACCGCTACAGATCCTCTTCCATTTTCCCCTTTTGTTTAGAATACAATGTATGAGATACAGTTGTGCATAATTAAAAATGTAGATAGAATCAAGGAAATGAATATTTACACATTGATAAAATACAAACAAATAGAAAATATATTCGTATTACCGAAAATAATTATTGTTTGCTTAACAAACCAGGACAAGATCTGTGTATTCACAAGAGTTCAACATTCTGTTAGTGCCTTGAAAACACAAAATACAGTCAACCAAAATGTAGTTATTTGCGAAGTAGAAATAAATAAGAACACAAAAGAAATAACATTCCCAATAGTACTAAGTGAAATTAGTGAATGAAATACAAAATCTTATGGAAAAATATGAAAGTGTTTGGTATATATTTCAACCCTCAGATCTTTCAAATCATAATCACGAACTCTTGCCATTCTGCCAGCGCGCCACGGTACATACAACTTGATCTTCTGTATAAGCACCTGCCCAAGCGAAGATACTTTCCCGCTCAATTGCAACTTGTTCCTCCAGTTCCTAAAAGGCTTGTGATACGACAAGACAGTATCTAAGACAGATTAACCTCTTTCTAGTCTCTGATCAAGATTCTCCTAATAAACTTTAAGCAAAATTCATTTCAGTCATGTCTTCGCATTTCTAAATTACTGTCCTTATGAAACTTTAAAAGTCAAACTTAAAATTCACTAATTTATTAAAAACATAATTCAATTTTTTTTATTAAAAGGATTTAAAAATAATGCCAGTACTGTAAAAGCGGAATACTTTTACAATTGAATATCCTTAAAATTGTTTGTTGCTACTTTTATGGGTTGCCAATTTATTTGTAGTACAAATGAATGTTTGTTGTTTGTTAGCACAATATGATTACTTAATTTAATAGTATTATCAGTCTGAAGTGGCCCTAATCTATGCTTGAGTAAAAGTCATTGATTTCCACTAAGGCTAACATAATTTGCATGAAGAATTCAAGACTTGATATGAACCGGTGTTTCCACGTATTGACACAAGTCGGTTACATTCAATTAGTTTTACATAAATCCAAAGAATGGATACTTCCTCATCATCGTTATCTCGTATAACATAACAAAGACATACTACCTGCATATATGATGTTTAATCTAAATTATCTCATCTGTATATTCCGTGAATCTTGCCTCCGTAAATTCGTCTTTATACAGTAAAGGTTATTTCCATCAAAAATCTTCAAAACAGAAAAGTAAAACATTCCCAGCACAGCTTGTTTCGTTATATATCAAGATGCACATACCAATCTTGCTTCTAAATTCGTTAAAACACAATTCAAAAAAAAAAAAAAAACAATTGCTAAATTCGTTAAACATAATTCAATAACAACAATGCCCTGATATAACTGAATTAAATTAAATTCACTTAGAATGTTTCAAATTATAAAATTCAACAACAATCACTCTTTCCTATTCTCACAAAAATGACTCTTGATAGTAAGTATAAGGAATCAAAGGGTCCTTCGGAATTGGATTACGAACAGCACCAGTACCATTCCTTTGTCCCTTCCCTTCAAGATCATAGCACAGTAATCCAATTAACATTTCAATTCAACACTTTCCGTCTGAACCGTACTCTAAAGACAATCGTGATTACTATCCAAATTTTGTCCCTTATCAAATCTCAGCCAGCTATAAATAGTTATCGAACCTCACTCCAGAAGCTACTTCAGATCTTATTCTTATGACGAAGCATAACCATTTCTGTGATTCGTCAGATTCTTCGTTCTCATCTGACTAAATAGCTCACACATTAAAAACATAATTCCGCCTAAAACAAGTACTCCAACATCAACCCAATCTCAGCATAGTCATCACTAATTAGCAATCTCAGTGCCAGAACTCAAGTTCGCCAATAAATGCATGCAAGAAAGCAGATACAAAACTTCACATCTACTACCATAAACGCTGTAAAACAAATCCACTTCTTGTTTACACTGAACGAATCAACTATTAATAAAATGTATGTCTTTTCATCCGTGATCACTATTTTGAAGACATTTTGTATACATTTTCACACATGTTAGCCTAGGAAGGAAGACCAAGTTTGGCTCAAGCGGAGATAAAACTCGGCTGGTTTCGGTGACCGAAGAATAAAGTAAATTTGTCACATTTATACCTTTGTATTGAAGAGGTTCGATGCAAAAAATGAGGGTATCGCAGGAGTTTATCTGTACATTTATTACATACAAAATATACAGACGTGTGCAAGTGAACGAAAGTAGCCTAGACTTATTTAACGTGTACAACAAGCGCACTTTCTTACAGCTCATATGCCGAACTCATATGTTACTGCTGGACGCGGAAATGTTGTAGATAAACGATAAAACAAAGCGTATCATCACATAACCAGTAAAAGTTAAACAAGCACTTTAGAAAAACAAAAGCTCATTCATAACACTTGTAACTCAATTCGTCAACACTGACAAGACTTATTTATGTAAATGCTTTTCTTTGTTGAACACCCACGACAAAAGCAATAAGTTTTCGAGTTAGTTAATTTTAAAATATTCATCTCTTTATTCAGAGAGTAAAGACTGCTTGCAACTCGATCATCCTAGAATGTTTGTTTACAGCGCAGAGAATTATTGGAAACTAGAACTTCAATTAAAAAAATCACCCATTCATTCAGAGAATGAGATCAATTGTATTTCTCTCTCTTTCGCTCTCGCTCTCTCTAAATTACTACACAAACACTCATCCCATACAGTGTCTATTAGAAGTAATTGAATATCGTATACATAACCGTACGTGCTGTACATCATTACTCTAATTAAAAAAAAACTTTTCATCTTTAGGAACAGTTATATTGATACCTGTGGATAAGCATGAAGCTTGGGTCACTCGGATCTGGGTTCTAACGGTGTATGTAATTCATTATTCACAACCATTACTCCCACAGAAAATAAACGTACAAAAAAGGTTGAATGGACATGAACATGTTTATGCTAAATATATCTGTTAAGACATGTAAAGTTGTTAAGAATTTGGCGGTTTTCAACAAATAAACTATATCCTTACAGTATCAAAAGAATCCATGCCTACAGATGTAAATGGTTTTGTCTTTTGGAGATACAAAGAGTAGCCAGTCGGCCCATACAACATTCGCCCAGACAGATTATATTCCCAAATAATATACGTGTCGCTGTACGCTGTTGTATCTCTAGTCACACACGTTCGCCACACGACACTGTATTATCGTTCGTACAAATTCAGAAGTTTTTCATAATATATATATTTTGCTTGAGGATACAAAATCTTACCTACTGCCTCTACAGAGATAAATGATCGTCATGGGATACATTACTTTTCTCCTAGAAAACATAACTTTCAATTACGATAATGTGCTACTCTTACAAAGTTACCATCGGATACTGTAAGGGTTCCCAGATTATATTTTACCAACGGAGGACAGTAAAGCTAAAACCGGAAGACAATTGCGGATTTTTTCTTCCAGCGGAGAACAAAATTGATAGACAGACAACTACGGCTCCCTTTCATTCCGAACAGAATAATTTCTTACTTTCAAATGTAAGGTTTTAGAGCTTTTATGTAAAACTCTACATATCCATTGTATCTTCCTATAAAGTAAAAAAAATTATTGAAAATTCACCAGTTGCTGAACCAATTGCTTGATACTTCGGTAAAGAACATCTTATTAACCCTAAACAGTTAAAGATTTTTTGTCTCAAGCAGGTCCAAGGAAGGGGGAACACCTCGAACCTACTTACAAGGAACCCATCTGGGTGCGAGGTCGGAAAAGCAAGAAATCGTTGGTTGCACTGGAAGCCCCTGCCCACCAAACCACCATATACAAAATATTAGCTGCTAATGGGACCAGGGGGACTGATATCAAGGACAGGCGAATTGGAGGCAAGTTCAGGAGGACGGACCGGACACGCGGGAGGTGGAAGGAATGTGAATCTTTGGAAATGAAGAGACAAGGCAAAAAGAAAGAATACATGTCATGGGAAAATGTGGCCAACGGCAGGGTCACAAGCCCCGGAAGTGGTGCATGCGGGTCTAAGTATAGAAATATCAAGAAGTCACATGAGAACGCCTTCGCGTAAATACAGTGTCTACTGTGTGTGTGTGTGTGTGTGTGTTTGTGTGCGCGTGCGAAAATGCAAACATCAATAATGGAGAAAGATAACAGTGAACTGCTAGTGACTTACCTCAAACAGGTGACATGGATGGAAAGGCAAGGTCCCATGGGTGATGCAAAGTCCAAACTCTTACGGAACATACGTGTTGCACGTCACATGTAATCTGACATGTTGAGGAAATGGTCCAAACACACTGGCATCTTGCACCACGAGCAACGAATAAAAAATAAGCCACACTGATGACAGAAGGTAACCTCGGTGAGATTAAAAGCAAACTCCTTTGGAGCTATAAAGCGTTTAAGACGATCACATTGGGGGCCACTTCTAGGAAATGCATACACAATCGTACTGGTATATCGAGGTGAGGCGAACTGATGATAGGTGATTGCATGCAGTCGAATGGGAAACAGTCTGTCATGGAGTTGTTCCTGCAAACGGGCATCCCGAATAGCGTAACTACAAATGGTGCGAAAGTACGTCTTGTATGCACGGAAAAAACATACATCCAATGGCTGAATTTGGCCAGTGGTATGAATTTCAACGTCACACACTTTTCCGACGGGGTAGTTTGGTTCAGAATATAATATTTTTTATACGCCGACCAGGAGAAGCATGTTATTGTCACCAGCTATGGGCCAAAAGCAGTGTTCAAACCAAAGCCGCATTTCTGTAAGTCCATTTTACCACTCTTGCTGGCAGTGACGTACACATTCCCTAATGCATGTGTAAGTTCGTTCACACGGGGCCGAATGGTGGGAGCTGGAGAACACCCAACTTCACGCAGAACAATAAATAATTTGCTCGCTGAAGTCCCATCCAAACTAACAATCGGTATTATGGTGTAAGAGTGGGTCAGCGCATAGATGGACGTTGCTCGTTCCACAACTATTTTGCTACCATGAATAGTCAGGGTACCTTTCTTATGCATCTCCTCTTCGAATCCTCATTGGTCTGCATTGAAAACATATTTCCTGCTGAATGTGGGAATCAGTCTGTTAACCTCATCTAGAAATACTTCTACTGACTCTGCAGTTTGTTGCTCATCGTCAACTTGTCATCGTGTTTGAAATTTTGTGATCTTACGTCTGCCAATTCTGTAGCGTTTCTTAAACTTCTGCAGCCAGTGTACCCAATATCACGTGCACATTGATACCCATAACGTTGCATATCACTATCATGAACATCATGTAATTCGTCTCGACCTTCCTTGAATCTCATGAACACCAGTTCTCGTAACAATCTTGCTTTATCTTCCTGTGACTCCAAGTAATTTTTTATGTACCACTCGATAATATTGCTGTTCACTAATGCGAAATCTGTTCATAATGGTTTTCTTTTTATGACATGGATGTTCATTCATGTAGGTAAGCCTGTACCTTTTCCACGGGCATTGCTTCCCCTTTACGCCGTTTACTTTGTGGGGAGGGGATTGTAGCATCTGACGCTGCTTATGAAGATCCCGCCTTACGATCGATTGCCGTATCACTGTCACTAGTATACATCTCGTTTCCATGTCAATCCGTCTCTACGTTGTCGCCACAATCCAGAGTATATGCTATTATGCACTCCACTGTATCGTCCTGTAAAAATGCTAAATGTCATTTGCCACTTCGTTTTCCTTATCGGATATCTCTTCCGTCCCTGGAACGCGAAATGTCAACTGTGGCAACTGTTGTTGCAAGTAACATGCAATAATATTTGCCTTATTCACGATTTCCATTGCTACCTACCTTCTTTCGACACCTATATCACTAGTTTGTTGCACTTGTCACATTCGTCACTGCCCATTCACGTCTTCTCGTGTTCGCACCTTCCACTCCCATTCGACTACCTCTCATCCGAACCCGTCTACGCATTCTCAACTACTAACAAGCACACGCCGTCGGTATCCAGGGGCGCTTCCATCGCTGTTAACAGCGTTTCACAGGCGCACTGTCAACCTCTGCTGTGACCTGCGCTGCCATTTCTACTTTGTCGAGTGTGCACCGTTTCCGGGCCTTGTGCTCCCGCCCCCTTGCCGTTGGCCACATTTTTCCATGACATAGTATTCCTTCTTAAGATTCACGTTCCTTTCACCTCCCGCGTGTCCGTTCCGTTCTACTGAACTTGCCTCCAACTGCCCTGTCTTTGATATCAGTCCCCCACAACCTGGTTCCCCCTATGGTGGTCATTAACAGCTAATATTTTGAATACGGTTGTTTGGTGGGCAGGGGCTTCCAGTGCAACCAACGATTTCTTGCTTTTCCGACCTTGCACTCAGATGGGTTCCTTGTTAGTCCAGTAAAAAGAGCAATGCACCTAGAATCAACTGCAACAGAATTACTGACAGCGGTTTCTAGATGAAAAATGAGTGCTGAAAACGATGGAATAAAGCATACCACTGTAACTCTATTCATAACTTCAACATGGCGGAAATTAACAAAATGGCGGGTTTTTACAGGCTATCTATTTATGTCTAACTTTGTTACCTCGTAGAGCCTAAACTACTTGCGCGATCTAAACAAATGAGGTGTCGTTGGATTTATCTTCATCCAGACTGTGTCCTATATGAAGCGATGAAATAATAAATCAATGAAATAAATGCGATGAAACATGCTTAAATATTGAGTTAAATTTTAAAAAAAAGTACAATGATTAACCCATTAGTGCATAGCGTTCAAGAAATTGTACACTGAAATAACTGTTTATTATTCGGATTTTTTGTTTTGCCTCTTTTTATTATTATATATTGTATACATGCATAACGATTAAGCTTTCTATCATTAGCAGTTCAACTTCTGTAGAAGGAAAATAAATAAATAAAATATGTGCTGCAAGTTTACGAAAGCGAATTGAAAAGGCAATTAAGTAAAACTGTTTGAGCTTTTAGTGCTTTCTTCAAAACCTGTAATTTTGTGATATTGCGAAAAGGGCTACAGTGGTGGACCTTGTTCCATTGTGGACCTTTTCATCTAGTATCAGAAATTCTTAAATTAAAAACTGCCATGTTGGATTTATTATTTCATGACTTCATTTAACCTACCACACAGTCTGGATCAAGATGAATCCAACGACACCTTATTTGTTAAAATCGCTCAAGGAGTTTAGGCTTTACGAGGTAACCAACTTACGACATACATAGATAGCTCGTGAAAACCCGCCATTTTATTAATTTCCGCCATATTGGAGTTAGTGACGGACTTTGTTTCATCGTTTTCAGCACTCATTTTTCATCTAGAAACCGCTGTCAGAAATTATGTTGCACTTTGTTCTAGTTCGATTGTTATTTTACTAGACTGTGAAAATCCGCCATGTTGTTCATTTCCGCCATATTGGATTTATGGATAAAGTTACACTGGTAGACTTTGTTCCATTGCTTTCAGCACAACTTTTCCACCTACAAACCATTGTCAGAAATTCTGTTACAGTTTGTTCTAGGTTCACCTAAAATTAAGCAAAGTTGACTGGACTAACTGTCTTACATAAGTGTTTCATGTAATATATCATGGTTGAATAATTAATTATTTAATTCGATGTTTATCCATAAGTTTACAATAATTTTGATGAATATGTATAACAAATTCATACATATTACATTCAAGTATCAAAATCCTTGTACATAATTGTCTAATTCTGTCCAAGATAACCTGATGTTACTTTCTTTTCTTTTCTTACACAAATTTGTTTTGGATCTTTCGTTTGTACTCCCTGGTTTTGCTGTACACATCTGATCTTGTCCATATAGCATTCTCACTATCACGCTGATATATAAAACCTTCTTCACAATCTGTATCATCACTGCTTGGGAGGGAAAAGGATTCGGGAAGGTGTCGGCCAGGGCCTATGTTGAAGGTGCCATCCCGCCATTTGCCTCATATGACTGAGGGAAAAGGACGGAAAACCTCAGTCAGGATGGTCGGCCGGTGGTTTCGAACCCAGGACCTCCCGAATGCTGATCTATTTCCTCATTATCACTGTTCCACGTAACTTTGATTTATTGGACACAAATATATTTCATAGGAACGAAACCTCCAGATTTTAATGTCCCGATCGCTTTAGAAATCCACACTGTCGAAAGAAACGAAAGTATAAAGATACATAACCGCACCTAAGTTCAGATATGGGTACTTCGTAAGACGTTAATTAATGGAATTTAATTAGTTATTTTGAAAATTTAAATGTTTATACTGTTGACAATTGTGGAAATTATTTCGAATTTTATTTGAAAAATCGAGTTTTACTATTGTTTAAAGAATTAAATGAGAATATTACTATCTTGATTCGGTTATACTGTTATGAAGCAACTTTAAATATTTCTAAACGTAATTATTATGGATATGTGCAACCTAATTGTTTATGGGCATTGTATTTTTTTTAATTTAGAGCGCTAAGATAGGAGAAATGATTATGAATTTATTTAAAAGGATATAAGCAATTGTTGTTGTGAACGGAAACTTTAATATTTAATTGAATTTAAAACAACATTTATTTTGATATAAATGAAATGCTATGATTAAGTCATGAAAGAGAAGAAATTAGATACGGAAATAGCTATGCCACGAAAAATTAAGTCAACATTGCATGTAAGAAAGCCATTGAGGTTTTATGTTTAGCTTTCAATTGATTTTAATAAATTGATTGTTCCAATTACCAATCTTTTATTTTAACTTCGCGTTTTAGTGACGTGAGGAAGAGTGCAGTGCCTTTTAGACTCTTTTCTCATCAGAAACTAAGGTTAAGGTTAAGGTCTCATCAGAAACTAAAAACCTGATAAGGTTTTTACGGAAAAGTTGCGAAGAGTATCCTCCACTGCAAGCAGTTAGGGAACGTTAGGCCTTCGGAAAAGCAGAGTTGGAGCAGTCAAGCAACTTTTGTCTTCGGGGTACAGTATTAGTATTTTTTTTTTTAAGTAAGATCTCCAATTCCATTAAACGAGCATGATGCTAACTTGAGGAGAAGAGTCTGATGTGCTGAGCTATCTGATTTTACAAAGGAGGATTCTATAAAGGACAAAGTATATTTAAATAATAATATTACGTAACGACAACGATAAGAAACCAAAGAAGAATATAAGAATAAATATAAATAATTACGTATCACTTTCATTATTAATAATACATGTTACCTTACACCTCTACTAACCCATGATCGCCTACGAAAAATGCAAGAAAGCAATTATTAATAACAAATATGAACAGATGGAAATGTATTTTGAAAGTAAAAACTACAAAAAAAAAAAAAACAACTTTACCCGTGCCGAGATTCGAAACCCGGTTCTTTCACCCAACAAGCCGACGTCTTGACCACTTAGCCACGGTCAAAGCTTGCAAACAGACACTGCACGTGCGCAGATGTCATTCGCGCGTGGATTATTTCTGTTCAACATTCTGTTCAGAAAATCGATAGTTTTCACGGCAAAGCTTTGCTTTATATATTTAAGAGAAAAGACAATAATTGCTGAGCAAAGCAATACGTTGTAATTAAAAAGGAAAAACATGTACCAGTTGCACCAACTAACTAACGACTTGGCTTCATCAGACACACTCTCTGATGGTCGATGTTTTCATGGGTACCATTTCCCTTCTATTAATATAATGGGTACCCTCCTGA
>JAGDQP010050092.1:0-14331 GCA_022664845.1 Lepisma saccharinum | reverse complement strand
CATCCAGCAGTGGATAGAAAACGGCTGAATATGATTATATATATATACAGCTAATTTCGAATCTAGCAATCTATATTCTAGTACGATTTTGATGGTTGAAGTAGTATTTGAAAGCTCTTTGCCATATTAATACACTGAAAATGAATTGGATCGGTAGGATCTCCCTGGGACCCCTAGGGCGGTTTGAAAAATGATTCAGAATTTCACATTTCTTGTGATACCACTTATCACTTATCATATAGGCGGCCGAAGCTTGCGGAATCGTAATCTACGCTTCAATACCTTTCAAACCGTGTTCACACGTCAAAATCGGTGAAGGGGTTCAAAACTTATGACCTTTTAGCCCAATCACAGAATTTTCACAAATGATAGACAAGCACCTCTGTCATTCTGGCTTTAGCCCAAAGTGGTTGGTACCGGGGGTTTTGGGAGTCAATTGCGGGCTTCAACAAGTTGTGGTAAATCGAAGCTTATTTTGTTGATAGGAGTTACCGTTTTCGAGATACATCCCAAAATCGGCCTTTTGTATGAAGACTATGCACTTTTTTTAATAGGCAGCCTTACAAAATAAGTGACATCAGTATAAAAAACCCTTCGGGGTAAAGACAAGAGTGACGCAAGAATTCTACTCACAAAAGAAGTGATATCCATTTTGCGAGTTTCTTTCTGTGTCACTATGGCGGAAGGATACTAAATCTCCTAATTTTATTACTTCGGTCATAGTGACACAAAGAAAGTAACTTGCAAAATGGATATCACTTCTTTTGTGAGTAGAATTCTTGCGTCACTCTTGTCTTTACCCCGAATGGGTTTTTATACTGATATAAAATACAGATGTGTTCAAATAATTATTAGACTGCTCCAGAAAATTTCAAATTTTCTCTTCTGTATCTAATTACGAAGGCCTGTGGCATCTAATATTACGGTCAAAGTACTAACATTTTATCCTGCACTTGTGAACCATTACAACTAGAGTACTTATATCACTCTTAAATCGCAGATGGCAGCGTTGGAAGGGCGTTCATGCTTGAGTTATAATGAAACATACAGTATATAGCTATTATGTTTCTTGCGGCAACAAGTTAGCAGTGTAACTCGTTCTTCTTTACACTTGTATGAGGATATGATATGCATAATGTTACACAGTTGCAGTTGATCAGTTGAAAGTGATTTTAACGTGTTTGTTTGTATATTTAAATTTTGCTGTGAAGTTTTGTAATTTCGACATAATGTAAAAGGCCAGAGATACTTTTGTATACATATAGACTAATTTCTTGTAGAACGGTTATATGTAAGAAATGAACAAAAAATCTGTGTTACAAGAGAGAAAAACAAACAAATAACCAAAACAGAGTTGGAAGGAGTGAGAAATAAGCATTAAAACTCTCAAAAGTTTAACTCTGAGGAGCAGAAAAGACTTAGGCATAAATATGGCTATGGTGCAGATACTTCTGAGAGTGTTTCAGGAACTCTTTAGGTGGCAAAAAGACACACCGACCGAAGAAGAAAGGACACACAGATTAAGAAAGTCTCTAGACGGTCTAGGATACTCCAATTATACAAAGAAGAGTCTCCAGTGGGCACAAGGACTAAAACACTGGACTTCTAATGAATGGATGAAAATATGTTTCACTATATCTGATAACAATATGTTAGACGTTGAGCAGGGAAGATGTTCAAATTGCAATCTGTAATCATCCGATGTCATTCGTCGTTTGGGGTGTTGTGTTTCTCTTTATACCTGGGATACTTTATATACTAGAGGAAAAAATGCAGCAAGACATACACTAAACGTTCTTCAAAAGCAACCACTTCAACAGATTCTAGCCTGATTTAGTGATGACCCATTCACCTTATGTATAATGTAGCGCTCTGACACCAAGTTAACAGTGCCAAAAAATACTGTTGATGTTCAAAAGCAAACGTGACATGTAAGAAAATGAGCAAGGAAATCTATAACAGTACTTACAATTAATTCAAAACATAAACAATGCCGATGCAATTGTGTACAAAAAATAAAATTTAAGGAAAATGCATACTGAGTCTAATAGTTTGAACACATCTGTACATTTACATTTCACAGGATGTATTTGTATACAGACTTTATTCAAATAATACTTAAACGAAAACAATTATTTTTGTACTCCTTCTGTAAAAGATAAGTTTCTACTCTTTCCGAAGATTTCATTATTTCATGAAATTTATATATTTCTTGAATTTACTAACTAGTAGCTTGGCTTTCGAAACTCAGGTCCATAATCACAGTAACCAACGTTCGCAATTGGATTCTATCCTCGGCAATTTCAAGCAGTTTTCACAGTGAACACCTTTCACTCGAAGATTCTTTTTATATTATCCCCCAACCAAGTGTCGGTCTTCCAAGCTGCCTTTTTCCCTCTGGTACCCCAAACACTGGAATCTAATCCATGTTTTCATATCTGTCCGAGCTATATTTCTTGCTCATTTTAGCCGTCGTCATTTTATTATTCTTGAATCGTACAGTCAGTGCTGTTCTTCATTATTCAGTCTATCAGTCATCTTTTCCGTTTCTTCCCGTAATATATCTTTCTGAACTGAAGTACTAGCTAGGTCCTTGTAATATCATGAGTTCGAGTATATTTTGCCGTCTATTTTCTTTGAGTATTGTTATGATCTGGATACAAATATATTATCTAAGTCCATCGCAACTCTGAGGGATGACCTACTTTGACGATAATTCTTTCGAGCAAAGAAATCAAGAGTTTAGGGAACTGTAGTCTAGCTATTATCCCAATATTCACTTAATCATGAGAGAAAAGGTGTTAAACCTCAGTGAGGCCTACACTACATCCGTACTGCTGAACCAAAATGCGTTTTACTCAATTTATTTTATGAACTTTTTTTTTTTTATTTTATTACTGGAATGCTAATTCAAAACTAATATATTTGTGTGGTGATATACAGGCTTTCTCCAGATTGCATTTTGATTGAATTACAACACTATCCTTACGAATAGATTTGGGTTCAACTTATGCGGCCGTTTCTAGTTTGGTAAGGTTACAACCTTCCATTATGCTATATTTACGCTATAAATTCCTTCCTGTTTCGCCCACTGGGCTCTCAGAAATATTTATCAGAATTCCTACGTTATCAAAATTGTAGGCAAAACAGGAATTCCTACTTCGTCTACTGTCAAGGTAAGACAAAATTTTTGGGCTGTGGGATTTTTGGTTGTGAATTCCCACATTGCATTCACAGAGCGTAGAGAAACCACACTCTGTATATTTATTTCAGCAGATCATTCTGCAATCACCACATCTCCCATTATACTCCATACACGATTAATTTGATGCCTATGACATTGTATCGTTAATATTAGTTGCGTATTTTATTGAAAGGTTGAAGCGGGGAAAAAGGGTAGACAAGAAACAAATTCTTAATTTTAATTGATTAATCCCTGTGATTAAGTCAAATACAATGCCCCCTTTTCGTGCCTTTGAATACTGTAGATAAGTTGAATAAAAAGCAAAGTTCGTTGATATCAAACCTGCTAGTAAGCTGTTGGAATACGGATATTATTTATTTATATCGAATTTACAGTCATGATACTGAGAAGTCTTATTGGAAATGTGCATTCTAATGCAAAACCAAAGTTATTATTCTTGAAGATAAGTTTTTAAAATCGTCATATGTGAATTCGCATGAACCAGTTCTAAAGGTTTATACGGTACGTTTACTTCCCTTTTTTGCTTGAGTCTCTGTTACAGTATCCTTAACTCACAATGTCGTTAAAAGTTTCACGCTCATCGCCTTTTTTGGTAGAAAAAGTTAATATTTAGGCTTGTTTCAGCACATGAAAAGATATTTCGATTTGCTGGACGTTTCACTTTTTGATATTTAGTTGTTGATATTATATCTGTTGTCCGCTGCTACTACTATAATATACTGTTATATATATATATATATATATATATATATATATATATATATATATATATTTATATATATATATATACGTATATATGAGGCAGTAAAAAGAAAAGTGTTAGTTTTTTTTTAATATTGAGTTAAAGTCACATCTGTATTTTCCATATCCAAATCTATTTGATGGAAAAGTGGTGCAAGTGGTAATTCTCTTGTTAACCGCATAGATAGCAACCCTTACTTAAACTTCATTGTGGATTTCATTCTAGCGTTTTTACTACAACCTTTTCTTTCTCAAATAGACTCCAAGTTGACTTACACCACTTTTCCTTTCACTGGTTCATATATAAAATGAGTCTGAGCATTTAAGTTGATATAGGAATGCGTACGTACAGCTTAATACTAATGTTACGACATTGTGAGTAATGGATAGTCTGACAGACTCAAGTAAAACATGCGAAATAAACGTACCTGTAAACTTAAAAATTGTTTCGTGCGAATGCACATATGATGATTTTAAAGGCTCATCTTCAAAAATAATATCTTTGGGTTTGCATCCGAGTTTACATTTCCAATAAGACTTCTTAGCATCATGACTGTTAATTCGATATAAAGAAATAATCTCCGTATTCCAACAGCTTACTAGCAGCTTTGATGTCAACGGACTTTGCTTTTTATCAACTTGTCTACAGTATTCAAAGGCACAAAAAGGGGGCGTTGTATTTGACTTAATTACTGGTATTTACTAATTAAAATTAAGAATTTGTTTCGGTCTACCCATTTTCCCGCTTCAACCTTTCAATCAAGATACGCAACTAATATTAAAAATACAATTTCATAGGCATCAAATTAATCGCGTATAGGGTATAATGGGAGATGAGATGACCTGTTGAAATAAATAGACAGCGTGTGATTTCTCTAAGCTGTAGCGGGTGTGAAAAAGCTAAAAGCAGTGAGCGATATCGTGATGTTTTAGAAGGCGATGAAGAAGGAAAGTGTCCTACTATCAACGAAGTGTATAAACTATTGGTGTCTGTTAAAGAGGACATTGAAATCCTTAAAAAATCAAATAGGAAGCTATAACAAGATTTGGGGGAATCTTTCTTTAGACTTGGCCCATGAGAAATTAGACGAAAACACCGAAATGATTAAAGCTCAAGGGGAAAGTATAAAGTCGTGTCTTGAAAACATAGAGAGACTTAAAGAAGGAAATGTGAAATTAAAAAGGGAAATCGATAACCTGGTATTCCAAATTGATGAAATTGAGCAGTATGGGAGAAGGAACACAATCGAATCCATGGGATGCCTGAATCAGTTAATGAAGATGTGTTGGACTTAGTAAAGAAAGTAGGGGCAGCACCAGATATAAATATTGATGATAACTCGATTGATGCTTGTCATAGGCTAAAGAAAACTCCAAATCGAGATCATTCTGTAATTGTGGTGAAATTTGTCAAACAAATGGATAAGGAGCATATTTTGAGAAGGAGAAAAGTGAAGAAGAATTTAAATTGTAAAGATATTGGTATAATAAATGGTGGATTCATTTACATTAATCATGGTTTGACGAGACAGAAAACTAATCATCAGCAAAGCTAGGAAAATAAAGGACAAGAATTATGAATTGCTCTGGGTTAATTGGGCTGGGGACATTAAACTAAGAAAAAAGGCGGGTGATTCGCATGTACATGTATTGAAAAGTATTGATGACATCAGAAACGTGTAACTTTTACCGATAGTAAAGGTCAGTTATTAACATGTTTTTACCAAACGGTACGATGCCTAAACACCAAGCTAAAATTATTGAGTTTAATGTCTTTGCCTCAAATATTGATGTAATTATTTTAACTGAAACTTGGCTATCAGAAAGTGTATGCGATTGTGAATTACTTGATGATAGGTACATTAACCATCGTCAATAATAAAGCAGGGGGTGTACTTATAGCTTAAAGTCTAAATCTTAAGTCTAAATACAGTGTTAATTAATTAGATATTAATATAGACAGCTTGGAAATTGTAGGTATTAAAATCAATACTCCCAGGAGGAATATAATTTGTTGCGGTTTACTTCAGGCCTAGCTCAGCCTTCCTAGATATTATGGAAATATAGTTGTAATATAATAATCCTACGAGAGTTTAATATATCGACTATTACCAATTGTGAATATGATTTAATGCACGGTGGGAAAATATACTTAGAATTAGCGAATTTTATGTCCTTACATCGACTTAGATCAATTAATAGCATTTCAAACCACAAGAATAGAACATTAGACCTAATTTTAACAAATATAGATGATAATATATTTATTGATAGAGATTTGTATCCCTTAGTTCCGGAAGACAGACATCACCCTAGCTTGAGATTTGAAATGCAATGTATTGTGAAAGATCAAATTAGGAATGTTAGTACTAATTTAGTGCATAATTATAAGAAATCAGGCTTCTATAATTTTTATAAGGACTTAGCGAAAATTGACTGGGAACCAGTTATAAAATCGAACAATCCTGATTCTGCTATTGACACATTTTACAAGGTGATAAACAAGAATGTTCCTAAATATAATGATCAATACAAACGGAAATATCCTACTTGGTTTACCTCAAAGATAATTGAACTCTTAAAGATGAAGGAATATCACAGGAAACGTAGTCAAAAAAGTCAATACAGTTTGCACATGTTTAAGGAATTCGTGGTAATGTAAACAAATTGATTAACACTGCTTATAAAAAATACATTAATGATGTAGAAAATAGTGTAAAGAACGATATCAAGAAATGTTGGTCTTATGTGAAGAATAAAAGAAATTTTCAATACAGTACTGATATAATGACATACAAAGAACAGTGTTTTAAGAGTAATTTAGATATATCGAATGCATTTGCCACTTATTTTGGTTCAGTGTATGATAATTGTTCAATCAATATTTGTTTAGATAATTTACCTAATTTGAAGGTTACGCATTTCTTGTCTATTAATTTATTCATAGAAACAGAATGTTTAAAGGCATTATAAGAAACGAAACCCAAAAAAGCTAGTGGACCCGAAGAGATACCGCCATATATTTATAAAGCGTGTGCTGAATTATTAGTTAAACCATTGAGTGCTATTTTCAACTTGATACTAAGTACCAATAAGTTTCCAACTAATTGGAAGAGAGGAAAGGTTTGTCCTATATTCAAATCTGGAAGTCAAAGTGAATTTTCCAATTATACACCTATTTCCCTAATAAGCTCTCCTGCTAAAGTCTTTGAACATTTACTGTATAATAAAATATTCAACCATATTGAACCTTATTCATCTTCATTTCAACATGGATTTATACCAGGGAGATCAACTACGTCTAATTTGGTCTGTTATACTCAAGATGTAGCGAATACAGTAGCTAAAGGTAAAACGGTAGAAGCTGTATATTATGACTTTGCCAAAGCGTTCGACAAGATTGATCACGGTATATTAATCAATAAGTTGTCCACTTTTGGGTTATCTAATAATTTACTTAAACTTATCGTATTTATCTGATAGAGAGTACTATTTTGTCTATAAGCATGAGAATTTTTTTGTCTATAATTCTAACTCAGGAGTGCCTCAAGGATCGACATTAGGACCTTTACTCTTTTTAATTTATATTAATGACTTGCCTGATGCACTTAAATATACTAATTGTTTAATGTTCGCTGATGACCTTAAGATATATAAAGCAATAGACAATGAGTACGATAAAATATTATTACAAAATGATATCAATAATTGCTTTACTTGGGGCGTATCCAATAATCTACCTTATAATCTGAATAAGTGCTTTACTATATAACCTATTCTAGAAAGGAATTTACCCAAAGTTACAATTATACAATAAATGGAAACAATTTAATAAGGAAAAACGAAATTAAAGACTTAGGAATCATTTTTGATCCAATAAATATATTTCATCAAAAATATATAATAAATGAAGCACATAAACTTTTGGGTATCACAATAAGAAATACAAAGAATTTAATAGTATCGATGCTACAATCTTAATGTTCAATGCATTGGTAAGGAGCAAACTTGAATACAATAATGTTGTATGGATTCCCAATTATAAATCACATATAAAAAGTATTGAAAGGGTTCAAAGCAAATTCTTGAAGTATTTGTTTTATAAAAAATATAGAAGATCAGCATATAAGGAAAGAATATCTTACAAAACTTTACAGGATGAGTTCGATATTTCTAGTTTAAACAGCAGGATTTTTTGTTTATGCAGACGTTTTTGTATAAGTTAATAAATTTTAGAATCGATTGTCCACGTTTGCTCCAAGACTTAAAATTTTATGTAAAAGAAGTAAATCTTAGGAAGAGACAACCGTTTTACATACAGAATTACAAAAGACAATTTACATAGAAACTCACCAATAATAAAGATGTGCTATGAACACAGCTTGTTAGAAGAAAGTAACTATAAAATCGATTTCATTATGAATTACAATAAATTTTAAAAAATATTTCTGCTTTATTTGAAAGAAAATTAAGATCGAGAAAATTGTTTTCAGTTTTTAATGTGGTAGAAGAGCATCATTGTTTTCTTAAGTTATTATAAGTTGTTAGTAATACCAGTTTGTGCGCATTAGTTATATTTACTTATTTATTAGAAGTTAGCACGGATACAGCAAATGCCATTTTACACGGTTCTTGTAACAAACAATAAGCAATAACAACATTAATAAAAATATTATAACAACAAAGACTTATGCAATAGGAAACAATATCATTTTTTTTTTTTCATTCATTCATTCTAGATTCATGTAACAAGCCTTTAGAAATTTACTTTTACTGAAGCAGAAATCTGGTGGCAAAGGAAGAGTATTGTAAAAATGTGATTATCTATATACAAGAGATCGCTGGACCAAACGCAATCTCGGTTTTGAGAGGTAGAAATGATGTTGTGAACGAGATTTTTGTCTGGGTACTCTTAGGTTAAAAAGTGGAAGAAGGTCGTTGGTCCTGAGTGTGCCTTGCATTATTTTATAAAGAAATTTTAAGTCATTTAGTTTTCTTCGTGTGTCTATGTTTTTTAACTCAAGAGAATTCAAAATGTCTACGTTAGATTTGTGTTGGAGGTAGGGTACCCTGTGTTGTACAATGCGGATAAAGAAATTTTGGACTTTGTGCAATTTAGATAAATTGGTTTCACAAGCCATAGACCAGATAGATGAACAGTATTCAATAGTAGGAAGTACACAAGTGAGAAAATATGACCGAAGCGCTCTGAAATCTTTAATATCGGTAAACCTGTAGAGAAGTCCAAGAAGTTTGAGTGCTTTAGAAGTTACGAATTCAATATGAGGAGTAAAATTGAGTTTTTCATCAACTATGATACCCAGGTCTTTGTAATGGTCTACCCATGGTATATTAGAAGAGGCTAATGTGTACGTACATTTTGTGTTATGGGTTTTCAGTGAGAAACGCATTGCAGCAGTTTTGCAAGGATTGACTTTCAGTAACCAATTATTGCACCACATTTCAACAGAATCTATAGCGGCTTGAAGGAATAAAGTATCTTCTGTAGATTTGATTGTCTTAAAAATTTTGCAGTCATCAGCGTAAAGAAGTACCGAGCAAGAATTATCTATCTGTTCACATAAGTCATCAATGAAGAGGGAAAATAAAACTGGCCCTAAGGAAATGCCCTGAGGGACACCTGAAAGAATGGGGAGCCACTTGGATGTGCTACCAGAGAAGACGACACGTTGTTCTCTGTCAGACAAATATGATGTTAGAAGCTGAAGGAGGGGTCCGTGTATACTAAATCTGGAAGCAAGCATGTGTATAAGAAGTTTGTGATTGACAGTTTCAAATGCTTTGGAGAAGTCTAGGTATATGACGTCAAGTTCTTGTCTATTTGGTAGGGCATCTGTGGCGTGAGACAGTAGGATAGCTAAGTTGGTTTCACAGGATCCATTCGGTACAAAGCCATGCTGGGAGGGAGAAAGAAATGGGAGGACATGATTTTGAATCCTGTCTGTGATGATGAAATATTGAAATGAAAGTATTTGTTTTTAGTATCCATTTTTTCACTTCTCTTTCTCTTTATGTGGTATTTTCTTTTTAGTATTGTAAGTGTATTTGTGTCTAATAGTGTGATGATGATAGTATTGTGTTTGGGTTTTTTATTTGTGTCTAATATTTTATTCTTGTAATACTGAGTTTCTCTCTTTGTATATCTATATTATTTTTAATACGTGTAAGATATCACCCATTGTTCTTAGAGTATACACTCTGTTATGGGTGGGTATATGTAATTGAATAAATAAATAAATCTGTGAATGCAATTTGGGAATTCAGAAAAAAATCTCACAGCTCAAAAATTTTCCTTTGCCTTGACAGTAGGCGAAACAGGAAGGCACGTCACTATATGCTGTGGTCTGTTTTATTGTCATGTTTACTGAACCGTCTGTTCTCGTGAGTAAAACGTGTTCGAACAACTATTCATTGATGACATGCTCCAATATTCATATTCTTCATACTAACGTCAGAGTTTATATCAATTATGTGTGTTACGTTATTTGTGACGTCACAAAGGCCTTCCAAGAAAAAAGTGAAAACATTTGCATCGAATGCTTGTGATGCAAGCCGTGTGAAACAAGTTCTCGCTTAGTCAACTTGGCAATTTCATTTTGAAAATCTCTCTTTATAAGATTGTACAGAAAAGAAAATAATGTGTTTATTAAATCTTACGCAAGGCAAATCCAGATTCCTCTCGATAAGAGAACTAGTTTCGCTTCTCTTGGTGATGCAAATTCTTAACTGTTTTAACCTTGTTCCGATGACGAGATGTCAAAGTCTAGCATTTAGTTCTTCGCCACATGAGACAACCTAGATAAGAGGAAAACCGCCAGCATAATATTCTATATATTGGTCAGATACATTTCAATCTTACTGATAATAAATAGCCAGTTATAACATGCTCGTAACAAATTAACAAACAAAAATGAATTGTAAATCTTTCACTTTTTATAGATATTTATAGTAGATATCCCTATCATGATTATTCAACTGGAACTTCTTCAAATATTCGTGTCTGAAATGAGGGTAAAATGTTAAGCGTCCGCATCTTCTTCCTACCACAAAAATTTAGTTTCATTTAAAATTATAGCATAGATGCAGAGGCATGCTCACTATCGGTCGGCAGTAAATTAGATAAAAAGAAAAGCGATAGGGAAAAGAAACAAAAAATGGAAAGAAAGAAAGATCTCTATTTATCAATTTAATTAATTTATTTACTTACTTTAGTAAAGTATAAATAATATGATTAGTTATTACGATAATTATTTATTCCAACGACTCGAAAAAGTTGAAATTCAAACATAACCTTGGAATAAGTAAGTATATAAGCATTACTTATATTATTTTATAGTTTTATATATTATAATATGATTTTATCTTATTTGTAATATTTCCAATGCCCGACATAAGAAAAGTTTAGGAAGATACGATTAATAAATCAGTTACAGCAGTAGAGTTCAGAAGTAGGTAATAAATTAGTCTTAAATGTGAATGTTTCGATGAAAACATAATAAATGTCAGGGACGGAGTTGATACAAGACGTAAGCCGACAATGGATAAAACTAAGTTGAGAAAATAAATCTCTACTCACACTCATTGTCAGAGTTTTATTGCAATTTATACACATGTGTAAATTATATCATTGCACAAGTTCCTGTTGATTTTGGATGACACTACAGGCTTGTATTGTACATATACTCAGTTTTAAGATAATAACAATGTGACTTTATTGTTACAGATATAACTATACAACAAACTACAATTAATATAGAAAGGTTGTAAGTTTTGTGTTATTTTTGATTTAATCATAAGTGCTCGATGTGGGCACCGTTGGTGATACGATATACGTTCATCGTATCTACACGATATTGCAGTTCCTGCCACACCTGGTTGAGCATGTGACGTTCAACAAGCGAAATTGCATTAGTAATTCGCGTTTTTATCTACGTCTTTTAGGTGTGTGGGGGGACATACACCTTGTTCCCCACAAACCCCCAAAGAAAATAATCGCTGACGGACTGTGAGCTAAGTTTTCTAAAGGCCATAAATAAATTCAAATTCAAAGAAATCACAGGGTGTGAGGTCCTCCTAGAATGGGGGGGGGGGTGTACCGACGAAACAGCGACGCAAAAACCGCGACGCACAAAACAGCGACAGTCTAAAACCGCGACAGTACAAAACAGCGACGGCCCAATACCGCGACAGCACAAAACAGCGACGGCCCAAAACCGCGACACCAAAAACCGCAACAACATACACTGCAACGCCAAAAACAGCGATAGCAATAACCGCGATACCAAAAACCGCGACGACCCGAAACAGCGGAACAAAAATATAGGTGGACAAAAGCCGCGACGGCACAAAAGAGCGACACCAAAAACGTGACCGTGACCGTATATCGTGACACAAAGAATGAGTCAAGGACGGGAAGAAACCGGTACGTCAGAAACAGTGACTGATCAGAATCGTCTCAATCACCAATTCCAGAAACTGATTCAGTTTAACATTGGAACTGTCAAATTGAAATTTGAGTTTGTTTTAAGGTAAACTGGTATCTATGGCCTATGCGGTGGGAAAGGATGGGGAAAGGCAGGAGCCAGGGCCATTTTAGTATAGGTACCATCCCGACATTCGCCTGGTGGGACTGAGGAAGACTCTGGAAAACCCCAGTCAGGGTGGCTGGACCAGGAATTGAATACAGACACCCCGAATGAAACTTAATACTCTACCAACAGAGCCATAGGCCTTCGGTAGTGTCAAATTGAAATGACAAGTGTAATGATTGCGAATAGCAATATATCTAAAGCATATGGCGTTATATTAATAAAAGGAATATCTAAATAGATTTACATGAAGAAAACAAAACGAGACATTGCCCTTACGAGTATTTTTATAATGTTCTGTATATAGTGTAGCCTACTGTCGTGAAATAATTCTAATTACAATGATTTGCTAAAGTTTTACGTTTTAACACTTCAGTATTTTAAAGTTTATTCATACTAGTTCAAATAGTCTTGACTTACCGCCTTTTGCTTTCTCCTTAACTTAATGCTCCCTTTTACGCCTAATCTTTTTCTGATTTCAAAGCATTGGAGAGAATATCTTGCCTCTAAGTCACTCAATCACAGCGCTGAGAGCAGTTCACTTCTACTCGGCAAGTTTACTAAGAATTTATTTGGATAAAATATTCCACTTGACAAATATCTAAAAACCGGGCGTTCAGAACGTACTTTTAGGGGCAATTAACTCCTGCACCAAAAACCGGGACCCGAGAAAACCTGAATCTCTGGCAACCTGATAGCCTATAAAAGGGATAGTTGTTTTCTTCATGATTAATCCTGTACTTCACCCTTTATATATATATATATATTCTGTTCTATAGTACGCCCTGGCAAGTTTCCTCTCAATATTTATCTTTTTTTAGTATATTGACGATTATGGCAGTAAACTGTTTCATTTCAGTATACGTTGTAGGAGGAATAGGAAAAGGAAAGTTTTGATGAGGTTCGCTCAAAACCGTCCCAGCATTCACCTGGTGAGATTCAAGATTAAATAAGAAAAACTAGTCATAAGCGGACACTGGATTGTAAATCTAAGACTTTTGTATCGCGAAGTAAGACTGCATGTAATATTTTGTTCTGGCTAATGATAACTCTAACTTTGATGAGATTATTGACACATCTAATTGCAATAAATTAGAGAGTTTGTATTGAATTTGAAAACTGAACTGCGAATATTGTGTTGCCGACGAGACGAGGTTTAGGCTCTCGTCTCGAAAATATCTTGTTCAGAGAGTGTCTCGTCTCGTTTTCTATAGCCATTTCTCTGTCTCGTCTCATCTCGTGACAACACTAGAATAATACAATATTTTATCAAAGATAGCATATTTCCAGGTTACATGATATGTCAATTCGTTAAGCACTTTCTGCATTGAGCTTGCAACATGTTATTCGTTACTTGATTATGATAAATCGGTGTCTTTTAATGTTGGATGTAAAGGTCCTGATTCAGGACTAAGCACCTGTCAGCTGTACTTGCATTCTTTTGAGTTTACATGTGCTAATTCAACCATATAAGCTGGGATGAAAAGGTCTTTTGCTTCCCTTATAAAAACATTACGACTCATCTGCGCCTTTTTTTCTTCTTTGAGATAGCAAAGGCCGAAGGGGTCCTTGAGAACAGCTATTGAAGTGGTGGGGAATTTCCGCTTCTTCACACTATACACTTAGCATGTAGTCAAGTTCTTTACTTGTGATCTCAAATAACCAGTGTGTTCTTTTTTTGTTTTGTTAAAATGTATACGTTCGATTATAGAAATGTCAAGAATATTTTTGTCATGATATTTGTTTCCTTTTAAATAATATCTAATATAATTAAAC
>JAGDQP010050090.1:0-14331 GCA_022664845.1 Lepisma saccharinum | reverse complement strand
CTGCTCATCCAGGGCCTGTAGGCGCACACTGTGGGGTTCATCAAGCAGGGCAACATCTCCCGACCTGAATTTCTGGAACCAATGTCTGCGGTGCGTTCATTCACAGTATTATCACCCAAAGGCTGACGCTGATACTCAGCTACTTGATTAGGCTGCGGACCAGCTCACCTTCAAATCATAAAGTAGACAACTTTGAACGAGCTGCTCGACGCCTTAAGTTTTCTTCGCCACTACTCTAGCTATGACTGCTGTAAGTGCGCAAAGCGCCTGTTTTGGTCACGGTCAGTCCCTGACCCCGATCACTTTTCCAGCACTTCCGTATCAGTGATAACATCTTCTCATGCGACGTCAAAAACGACAATAACTTCTTTGGTTACCTTGTATAAATAAACATCCTTCTTTGCCTGTTAAACTGCCTTTCTGTGAGTGTTGCTGCAGCTGAAAGGTATTTTTCCACCCTCCGACGTCTGAAAACTTGGTTAAGATCCTGCAAGGGTCACAGGACTGACTCTAATTTACATTTATTTTTATATAATTCAAAGTGTTGATAAAATAACAGAGAGGGATTCAAAGGAGAAATGTAGGAGATTAGACACTTTCTTTAGATGTTAAGTGTTTGATTTTATTGTTACCATTTGATAAGATTTTGTCTTTAACTCGTACATGCCAAAACAATTGGTAGGCTTCATCACCCGTTAAGAGTTCGTTAAAAAGTTTAATGAGTTTGTACAGAATAACTATTAGATGCATTAGGTAACGACTCGTTAAATTCTGATGAGGCCTCCGTAACCCACGCTGCGTGTGTCTGTGTATGTGTGTGGGGTTTCATTCTTTTGAAGATACCAGACAAAGGACAAGCAATAACGAAATTTTGGAAAGCGACCCCAATAGTACATGTGAATATGTACGTGATTTTGGTATTGTTTATTTTAGCAGAGAAATAAGAATTTCCGTAATTGATGACGTCTTACGCCTACGCAATCAAGTATGTCAGGCCAATATCACCTAATTTCAGTAAAAAAAAATATATATTAACAGTCAAATTGAAATCACGTAAGTGATATACGAATATAATTAATTTCTTATTTTTATAACAGATGAATGAAAACAATGCGTGAATGTTCTGAACAACAACAACACGCTTCGCTGTCCCTCAAAAAAAGTGCGTCACTTGAACAAGCAACGGAGCACCGAAATCCACTCGCCAGTGTTATTAGTAGTACTAGTGTTACTACTGAAATGTAGTGAACCTAACAAAACTAAAAGGACATGATATTAAACGATTCGGGGTAGTATCTAAAGTCGAGCCGAAGTTTTAGTAAGTTTCACTCAGTGTTCGATTTGTTTGTGGGGGGTGATTTTCCCTGGTGCGTGAGGATTGTATTATTGGTTATTGATTCGGCATATCATCCCAATCAGGGATAAAATCATCTTCTTTCTACCTAAAGAAGTACTATGTTGAAACACTAAAACACCACTAGTTTTAGGGCTTAATCCCTTTTCGTAATTTATAACAAATCGAACACTGGTTTCACTTATATAAAATAACAACATGGAACCCGGGTGAGGTGAGGTGTAAAACACCAGTACAGGGGGAAATAGATAAGGCCTTCACTTCAAACCACGTTTAAAGAATAAATGTACTTATTATCTTTCTAAAACTTAATCGTTGTCTAAATATTAAAATAAATATCAATAAAATAAATGGTAAAAATGAAACTGTAGAATATTTACCGTCAAGCAGCCAATCCATATCTTCTTCTCTCTTCAAATTGTTGCCTAGGATGCGTGAAACCTCTGAATTAATTATTAAGCAACAATGGCCACTTTGTTGACTACTTTGAAAGTAATTAACGATAATACTGTATATTGATTCAGTTAAATATTTAGCAATTTACGTTGATTAAATCTCAATTAGGAACATTTTAAAAGTATAGAAACCAATTGAAATAAAATCTTGAACATCTTAAGAGCAGAAAAGTTTGGAAGTTACCAGCAAGTAATGCTTCATTTTATTAAGAACTACTTCTTTTCATATATTGAATAAGAAATTATAATCATGCCAAAAATGTCCAAATCAGTAACTATAAAGATTGAAGTCGTATGGAGGAACGGACTAAGAGTAGCGCTATGATGAACAGTCAGCTTAATGTTGTCATATATTCTGAAACACTAACACATGACTTTCAAAGAGTAGAATATTACTAACTAAATAACTCTATGGCTTATGGAACTCACAAGTTCATCGCCGCAGTAACAAACGTTCCTCATTGGATTCTATCCGGGGCAACATGAAGCCAGTTTTCATCACGAAAACCTACTTCTCGAAGATCTCTTTTAATATTGTCCTCTCAATGACGTCTAGGTATTCCCAACGGTCTCTTTCCACCCGGCTTTCCAACCGGGATAGAATATAATATTCGTTTCCCCAAATCCGATTCAAAATTTCATGTTTGTTTCAAAGAAAGCAAAATCAACCATTGTTTCTATTTAAAATGTTGTAGTTGCCCCGCCCTGGTAACAGTATTCCAGAAACTCCTCTGTTTTTGAAAATTTCACCCTTTTGATTTTGCATATCCTATTTAGTATTTCACTTTAGTTTGGAACCTTTATATACTTTTCCCTTTTGAGTTACAGCATATGGAAAGTCCTGAAACCCCTCTACACCATGTTAATTTTGACCACAAATTAGGTCAACGGTGACCACCACTGCTTTTGCCCACTCCTTCCAACCCTGTTTTGCTTATTAGTTTGTTTCTCTCTCATCAAAACGTACATATTTGTACATAATATCACTCTACAATAAATTAGTCTTTGTGTGTATCTTCCTTCATCCAAAAACATTTCACAACTTCATCTTGAAGCAGAGAAAATCTCTTTGGCGTTTCCCATTATGTTTAAATTACAGAATTTCACAGGAAAAAACTAAATATACAAACAAGAAACATGTTAAAATCAATGTAAAAATGATCAACTGGAACTGTTTGAAGTTGTGATTATCGTATCCTCATACAACTCTAAAGAAAAGAGTGTCACAGTTCTAACTTGGCTCAAAACACACAACAGCTATAACACAAACATTAACTACAGAACTCCCCATCAGTGCTGCCATCTAGGGTTCAAGAGTAATACAAGTACTCTAGTTGTAATGCAGAGTGAAATATTAGTAGATTGACCGTAATATTACCACAGCGAAATATATAGAGAAGTAGTCTGTATTCACAAATAGCTAGGCATTTCTTTCTGGCGTGGAAGAAGTTCCTTGTATTTCCGCTAGATGTCTCTGAGCTCAATAGCTGATTTTCTTAAACATCTTGAACCAATCGTACGCCATATTTCATCTAACAGGAAATATTAAAGCAATCAGAGATTTCTTAAATATCAGCAATCTGGATATTTAAGAAAATAAACCAGAAATGCGTAGCTATTTAAGAATAAAGACTATTTCTCTGTATGGTTCTCTGTGATATTACGTGCTATAGGCCTTCGTAATTTGATACAAAGGCCCCATATAAATAAAGGCAAAACCTCAATACTTCTAAATCCCTTACCGAAGAAAGGGTGTACCCCTTTGAACGGGTAAACTTGAAAAAAAAAAAAAGATACAAAGAAGAAGCTGAAATTTTCTGAAGCGAGTATAATAATTTGAACACATCTGTATAGTTAATATTGTTAACATATAATTATATCAAGTCCATTCATTACACGCTTTCTAAGTATTTTAATTTTGACAATAATAATGTCCAGTTCTCTAACGATTTTACTTATACTGTTGTAGATTGCACTTCGTCATAATGGTGACTACTGTTTATTCGTTCGTGGTTTTTCACAGTACAAAACATCAAAATTTCAAAGTGGAGCGTGTATATTTAGAGAAATTCAGCTTTGAAAGATACAAAACAATATTCCGTAATGCGTTGAAGTATTCGAGGAAACCCGTATAATACACCAGCAACACATCTTTTTCATTTTGTTTTGCACTGTGGTTGTTGTGATCGCTGTTGTGAATGGGCTCATTCCTATTCAAATAGCTGGACAAGGAAATAAGCTCTTATTGCTCTTTCTAATGTGCCAAAGAGGTTTCAGAGCTAAAGAGCATTGTGTTGGAAAATGCTAAATGTCAAAGGAAATGTGCTATGCGGTAACTGAGAACGAACTAAGCCCTCGGATGCAGGAAATGTAATGCAGCTCCGTAACAGAAAACCTCTTTCGCTCAATCTCTATGTCTACTACATACAAGCGTTAGAAGGACTATTATCTTTCTTTTTTTTTTAGAACTCGCTGAACACAACAATAATAAAAATCCGTTTTAAACGAACAGATAAATTTAAAATCTTTAATAAATAAAAATCAGAAAGGCATAGAAACGAAATATTATTTATCTAATGCTTATTTTGGGAGCAGGATTAATGATATAAACTAAACTTCTAATATCGAATTTATAACGTTTGCACGAACACGAAGAAGCGTTCCTATAGTCACGTGTGACGTTCAAGGTGTACGCGAAATACAGTGGTGCCAACTTTCATTCCTTTACCGATCGCTTATAAAACATGTCACTCAATTACGGGAGCAGGACCGTAAATCACGGCTATTTTGGCTGGATTATGAGATATTTCTCTACGTGCGACTGAGAATATGACAACTAGAATCCTATTTATTTATGTGTTGTTATAATGCATGTTGCTGCTTTCTCATACTAGAAATGTCAATAATATTAAGGTGCAACACAGTAAAGAAACTAAAAAAACGAACCGCGGTAGCTCAGTGGCAGAGCGTTGGTGTAGTTTTCGGGAGGTCGTGGCTTAGATCCCTGTGCCCATCCTGACTGAGTTTTTATCGAGGGGTTTTCCTCAGTCTCACCAGGCAAATGCCGGGATGGAACCTTCAACGTAGGCCCTGGCCGACACATTCCCGAACCCTTTCCCTCCCCAATCCCGGTCTGAGCCTTACATGCCTAAATGCCATGAATAAACTCCAAATTCAGTGAAGAAACGAAAAGATTTCGTGGCCAAAGTAGTCTGTAGGTGAGGTTTGGCTACCTGGTTTTCTATTTGAGTTATGCAACCTAGCCCCACCGTGGGCCTGCTTTAGTCTCATAAAGATCCAGCCGAAAGGATATATTTTTTTATTGATATAGTCAAATACGAAACAATTTTACTTAATTTAATTCTCATATTAGTGATCTCTATTTTGATTAAGACTAATTTAATTGCAATTAGAATTTTGAAGTTTGCCATTAGAACTTGTTTCACTTAATCTTACCCATCGTCTTCACAAGCTTTGTACTCGTAACGGATTTTTTGTTACGTGTGCATATTCCATGAACCCATATTTCACACATGATGCATTGAATCCAATCAGATCCACGATAATGTTCGAATTACATTTGCAGATTCGGGCAGAAAATTTCGTTGTCTTCTGTTTCATGCCGCTTTCTGGCTATCCACTTTCCTCTGGGAAATCTGTAAATTGCCTTAAACCGCAATTTGCGTGGTAACAGCGCAACAGTGATACAGTAATTATCGCGGAAAATTACAGTCTTCGGTGCCCATTCTTACCATGAAGGAATGCGATTTGATAACTATTTCTTCACTTCTATTGTAGTTTAACCGGCATGTGTTCGTATTAACTCAAAGATGAAAGAGAGAGCAAAGGGAATATAGCAACATCATGTCCGCTCTGTGTGCTCAGCAACCTCGTTTCTTCCTCTTCACCCCACCATTGCGAATATAAACTATCGAAACGAGGACTTTAGTCCCTATTCTAAAAGATAACGTCCCTCGATGAACATGCTTCTGGAGCGAAAGAGGCTAACAATAACCATTAGCTCCAATTTGTTATACATCCTAAAGGTATTCCGTTTGTTCACAGAGAGTAAATATGTATAATTAGTTTCTGCAAGATTTGTAATTATTTTTCCAATAAACAAATATCTAAGAAGAGAAAGATGAAACGATTATAAAAATAAAATATGTTAGGCATAAAAGCATTTTCGAAGTTCTTATATTTATGCGGAAAACGTAAGTAGTAGTTTTTCCCGTTTTCTGCAAAATCAATATTTTGAATATGTCCAGTTCAGTTTCATTGTACGCAATCCTAATTTTATAGTTGGAAGTATTTTGCAAAGGACCGGACAATTTTTTAACGACAATGTTGGCAATTCCGGAACAACATAAATCTTTTCGGAATCCCGGACAAATTAGGAAAATTCTCGGCTAGCCCTGGAATCTGATTATTTATTAGTTCTTACGGATTGGTGAACGCGCTCTTACGTGAGCCAATAACAGAGAAGAGCTCCTTGAATTAACCGGAGTTCTAAGGGTCAAAACGTACAGAGGTAAATAATAATAATAATAATAAAAAAACATCGGAGGTGAAATGCAAAGCCTTGTTGAAGACAGAAATAAAATGTTTACATGTTATAAGGTCTATTTTTTTTAATCACTTTCTTATTTTGGTTAAATTAAAGTTTACGTTAATTACGTTCTAAATTTCAAACTTTTCAAAAATTTCGTGGAACAAGAAATTTGTAAATACTTCGTATGAATCTATATTTTTATCTAAATCTATCTAATGACAAATATATATCTAAGGGAACGCTTAATTATATGAAAAGAAAGTTTTAAAATAAAAGATTTCCCTCCACTTAAATAATGAATTTTTCTGTAAATAACAAATACGTACAAAATCAATTAAAACTACACAACGTCAGCTTAAATAAATGACATATATAGTAATTTCGATGCAGTTAAGATATTATTTTAATTGAAATTTACATGACTTACTCTTGTGAGCTAAATATTAAACTCGTATCAATCTGATAACACGATGGTGCCGAAAACTGATTAGAACAATTCATACTGTAAACTATGAATCTATGCTATAAAAATTGGAAACACGAAATGGATTAACGTTACTCCGCTTTATGAATAAGTGAGGTCAAGTATGATGCAGTACGGAACAATGTATGGAACAAAAAGAGACAATAAATAAGAGAGAAAAAGGAACTGGTTAAAACTGTTGATGCTGACGTTGTGTATTGATAGATACAAGCATTTCTAAAGCTCAAAACGAAAAGGAACTGCATACAAAATTTATACAATGAAGCAAGCGGGAAGGAAGTCTCTTGATCAGCACTTAACATAGAAGTGTACACTTAAGTGCAAAACAAACAATAAGGATTAACTCTTGACTGCAAGTGAAAACTCACAGAGAATGAAACACTAGCAGTTTATAGTCTGTGCTCATATCAGAATAGTGACTTTCACTTATTATATGGAGTAAACACTTTTGAACTTTTGGTCATGGTAAGTTAATCACCTGTTTCCCGTAGGAAGGAAACTCAAATATTACTACTTTATGGATCTTAGGATTTGAACGGCCTTGTTTCTTATGGATAATACATATCCGAAAGACCATCTTTATAAATGCTAAATACAAGTGTATAAATGCGCATGTTTAATTACATGCATGTACCTTGGAATATATTGCAGTATGTGTGCATGCGTGTACTGTAGAATAAATAGTAAGCTTCCTACTTATCTGAATATATTTCCCTTGTGGAAGTATATTTAATATTTTAATAGTTATGAATGTGTAGACAAGATCGGATATGACATGGAAAGGATCCGATTTCACTGCACAGTTCATGATCTACAGAAGGACAAACAGTCAGCTTTGTTGATAGTATCTCTGGATGGTAGAACTTAGGGAAAATTACAAAATTTGTTAGGCAAAAATGCACATAAATCAAACATGATGAAATAGACAATGCTCTAATCCAGTTGTTCTCTCTTAAGACAAAATTTCAAACCGAGCGCTTCTTCTTTGATCATTTACTACTACAGAGTTCTGGACAGTCCGTGAAGAATATATAAACAGCTTAAAGATTCAGGTACTTCAATGTAAGGTATCCAAATAACGTCACTGAGGCCTTTAACGCCACCACTCGGTATTTGGGAAACGAGAACTGGTGGCAGGAATTCAGAAGTACGAATATATAGGCAGATGCCCTCTAGCAGGACTGCCAGAAACTAACTGCACTAGTGATCATAGGAGAGCTGCCACGGCACACCCTTGGTGCTTTGGTCTCGACAAAGAAAGTCGTTGTTAAATGAGGAGGGTACATTTGTCTGAATTTCACATCGATTGTGAGTCATAATCACTGAAAGTCATACCTATATCAAAAGAGTTGAATGTCTTATTGCTCCGCAAGCACCAAAAACTACCGAAAGTTTTGTAATATGTATGAAAATGAAGTGGTAATGTGATCGCATGTGGGTTGCAACATTCAAAATAGTTGTAATGAAAACAAGCTAGTTTATAGTAGAACTTTCAGCCGGTGACAATGATACTATTTAATACTTTAGCTATCTCGGATACTAGTGAAGAACATGTATTTGTATAATTGGACTGAAGCATAAATTGTTTAAAAAGAGAAAGCTAATAAAGTAAATGGGCCTGTCAGCTTTAAAGTTACATGTTTGCAAATACTGACATATAAATCAAGGTTAATAAACACAAAATTTGAAAACAAGTTTCTGTCTGCCTCCTTTCATTGAAGCGCGAGAGTTAATTCTTATAAAGAGAAAAGAGCTAACCAAGTAAAAAGTATCTACCAACTTCAGTGTCATCTGTAGAGCCGGTTCTAAATCAATTGACGCTTTTCGATGCATCCTTATAAATAGTACTGTAGTTTAATACCATAATTTAAGGTCTTAGTTCCATATCGGGGGTCATCCTAACCTAATCTCACCTAAGCTAACCTAACCAAGAAAATAACGAAGAAAATTGTTTAAAAATCTTATAAATTTAAATTGGCCCTCCCCACCGATACGGAATTTTATCCTAATTTAATACTACTCGTATCGATACACTCGGGCCCGAAAAAAAATTGGCGCACTGTTCGACGGGACATTTCGATCACTTCTCGAAGCCGGCTGGTTATCTGATTGAAAATGGCTCTATAAATCAGTGTTAAGGAACTCAAATTTAACTGCCTGGTTTGGTCGGTCTCTAGGGTGAACTTTAGAATAGGTGAAAGTTAACAAATTGGGGAGAACTTGCTAGCTTTTAGTCATTAGATTTGAAGAGTTCAAATCTGAAAGCAATTTCTATCTATCGGGTTGAGGTAATAGACTCGTTTCAGACGGGCGAATTGAAATTGTAAGAGATTCATGAAGCTTTTTCGGTCCGCTGAAAACAGGGATTCTACCATACCACCTCAATTTGGGGTGTCAGACTCCAAAAGTCTAGTACTACACACCTAACTTTAAAAAGTATTCTTAAAAACGATAGATACTCTGCAGAAGCTCTACTTGCATCACTCAATTTTGACTTTACACCCCACAAACTGAAAATCGTTACAGAATCCCTGGCTTAAAATAAATTATTGCCGCGAGGAAAATGTCTGTATAAGTGGAACATGAAGAAGATTTGAACACGGGTTAATCAGTTAGTTCAGTATCTTACGAACTACACTAAATGTCCAGATAGAAAGTCACTGGATCCAACCAGTACTAAGGACAAGCCAAGAGTGTGCTGCCTTAACCCTGAAGATATAAACTAAGTTGATATCAAAGTTTACGCCATATTTTAATAACTTTTATTTTTGCCAACTAGGAATCGGAATTCCCATTTCATTGAAAATTCACCATATTTTTTAAAAAAAAGTAATCAAGATGGCGTCAACAAATACTTGATCAGATTGCTTTCACGGCTACGACCAGAAACCGTTCTCTCATTCTGCGCATGAGCAGAGCTGACAACTGTAACTATCCACTTCAGCATACGAAAAGTATTTTGCGATTTTCTTCGCTTTCAATGAAACCCCAGAAATACTAAAACTACTGAAAGTTCCTACAAACTTCTTAATAGTGCAGTAAGTTGATAGTACCACTGTTTTTTACTGAGCAACTTTTGTTGTAGCTCCCACTAGCGCCTTGTAAACTCTTCCCGCGACAACGTCGCTTAGAAGTCCGTGGGCATTCCATGGAAAAGTTAAGAGTGTTTTATTTCTTGTGTATTTTTTGTGTGTGAGTGGGGAGGTGGAACCGATCAAGTAGCACGACACTGAGACACTTTTTTTTTGAAGTTTTTCTTTTCAAGTTTTTAAATTTTAAATTCTGAATAATTTTCCTCCTTTACTTTGACGCCTTTCATTATCTGCACCTTCAAACAGAAGCAAAAGAAAATCGTCCGAAAAGCAAATTGATCTCAAAGCAAAATGGGAAGTAATGAAAGAAGAGAATGGTTTCAATAAAACTGTTTCACAGAGCTCAAATTAAAACGGAAACCGTTTGAGTTCGTAGAAAACATCTTGGTAGAAAGAAGAAACGATCGGAGAGAAAGCATTAAAAAAGGCATCCCTGAATGAATTTCAAGAAATGGATGTTTTGTACGGATTGTAAGTGATCAAAACTGAGGAATGACTTTTTTTTTGCTAGCCGAGGCTAGCTCCCACAAAGGGCTACACTCTCTATCTAGGATGAGAATGTGATGGAATTAAGGTCTTTGTGAGAGGTGGAAGGTCTATGTGGTTTTATTTTATCTATTTCTCATCATAGGATATTATGAGTTTTCCTCATATTCATTTAAATGGTGGGAATATTAAGTAAATGAGAATGTGATGGTTGGTGAAAGAATGGATGTGAGCTGCGATCGACGCCACAACACTTTGACACAAGACAAATGAATGATAATCTTCGAGCCTAGGGGTTACTCTAGGCCATGATGTAGACAGATGTGCCCTGTACGTTCGAAATAGTTACTGTGCAATATGTGACGGTGAGACATAATGAGGTAGATTGAGGAATGGTTCGTCTGGGTGATCGGGAGGAAGCGTTTGTATATCGTGAGAAGTGTAGAAAGTTGTGTAATTTCAGTGAACTGTCTATCGTGTTCTAATTGTGTGCGGATAATATCGGTGAAGAATGGGTGTTCAGTGTCGAAGCGTTTACGTGTATACTTTAAACGTAGTGATTCTAGGTGATAGAGTAGATGTGGGATTGTTATTTTATCGTAGAGCTCTTGTGTTGGACTGGATAGTTTAATTCGATAGGCAATGCGAAGGGCGTGTCTTTCCAGGATTTGAAGTTTGTTGTAGATGGCGGTATTTGCGTTGATCCATGCTGTATATCCATATGTCAGAACTGGTCGTAAGAATGCTTTGTATGTATTGAGAACTGTGTTAGGCTCCAAGTTGTACCTGTCAGACATTGGAGGAGGTTAATTCTGTTTTTGGCTTTACTGATGACCGTTTGGAGGTGTGGGCGCCAGTTAAGGTTTTCATCGTGGATTGACATCAACACCTGATCTCTCCTTCTGAAGAGAAATTTTCCAAAAGCTGTTTGGTCTGATTTGTTTTTTAAGAACACTAAATCGAGTGGTGCAACCACAGGGGGGCAGGGGGCATTGCCCCACCCAACTCTGGTCAGACATCAATTTTGCGGGGGGCAAACATAGGCTACATGTTACTTCTGAGCCTCAACATTTAACGCTAAAACAGCTTTGAATTTTTGTTATACATGTTTTCATTCATTGTAAACAATTGTTTTAGTAATAATATAAAGTTGAGAGCGTTTGAAAAAAAAAATGTCTTTTTTCAACCAATGTTTATTTCCGTCTCATTTTTTTCATAAGTCAAGAGTGCGTTTCTTTAATTCCTCATAGCATTGTTAAACACAAAGAAGCCAAAGGGGGGAAAATAGTCTACTGTTAAAAAAAAGAATATATATAATTTTAAAATGTTTTATTATTATCACCAATACAGAGACGAAAAAAGGAAATAGCTCAATCGTTCACATTTAATCCACTAGGGTAAACTTATTTTGATTGTAGCGCATAAACTTCTGCCAATCTGCCTGAAACAGTGGGTAATAGTTACGTAACTGGCTGGGAATATGTTCAGTCCTCATTCAAGTTCTCAACATTTCTTATTTTGATTTGAGTGAGTTTAGTTTAGACGGTGATGAAGATTTGACATAGTCCGTAGTTGAAATGATGAAAATCTGAAGTTCCGAGTCTATGTGACAAGCAAACAAATATTTGAACACTACAAGAAGTATTTTACAGGAGGTGTCCAAACCACACAAAAATATATCACATAAAAAAATTAATGTCTAACGTTATTTGGGAATATTCTGGCACGAAGAATCACCTTCGCATTTACAGTATGTACAACAGATTAATTTGAGAACCCGACAGGGAATACACTTTCTCTCAAACACTTTCTGCACGAACATGGATTTGGAAAGTCTGGTGTGATTGTTGCTTTCTCTCTGATCTTGGGCATTCGAGTTTCTTCTATTCTGTTGTATCCATACTGACAAGGAGATAAGTCAGATGCATTATCGGTTGCATGCAACCATTTGTAACACTGAAGGTACGCTCTTTTGATCTGGAGATGGATAGATGTGGTTGGAGAAACTAGACCCGGAAACGTCGTTTGGATATGATAGTGATGGAACTGATATGAGCGTACCTCATCGAATGTAGTCAACTGTGAATCAAGAGTTCGCACTAGGAATGTTTCAGCTTTGTTTATCATGTCATCGGACAGCTCTGTTTTACCAAAGCTTTCGAGAAAGTATGGTCCACAGTCTTCAACAACTTTCAGTGCTGCATGTTTTGTCCCGACTTTGGAAGTCGTATCACAGCCAGTTAATGCGTGAATGGCTGGAAGAATGGAAATTACGTTCGTTAATGAGTGGAGTGGAACTACCCCCACAGTCTTGGCTGATCCGCAGAAAAACCACAACTCCTGGGCACCAAGGATTTTTTCAACTGTTTCGAAAATGGTATAGCGCATTTACAAATATATCCGTGTTTAGAGAGGAAACAATGATGTGAGTGGTTGATTGTACTGTTGCTGCACGATGAATGTGCACTAGAATCCGGTCATCTACCTCCTCGTGTGCGCAATGTAGGAGTGGTTCATCTTTGTTTTCTGCAGCGTGAATGAAACTGCATTTTTCTGGGTCGTCAGCACGAGCACCTCCAAGGTAGATGATTACTTGCTCTGGAATGACATCGGTTGTTTGAACCCAACCGATGAAAAACAGCTGAAATTTCATCTTATTGATAGAAGATGACCAATACCGTTCAATTTGTACTGGGAGTGGGGTGTTGAATTTTGGTGGAGCGACTTCAAAGGCATCTACTTTCACACGTCGAAGACTCTCTTGAGACCTGACGCTGTTTACTTTATAAACATCAAAAATGATGTCGAGTTACAGAATATTCGGATTCACTACAAGAATTATTTTCCATAGGTGATTAGCTAAATCACCAAGTGTCTTCATTTTCAGTTTTTTAACGCTGACCCTTCTAGTCATAGCCATGAAATCTATAACAACAGTGAAAAAGACCCGTTGGTACAAGGTACGTCATGTGGAACAAGTTTCTTTGTGATTTCGTGGAAAAGTTCGGATTTAACAGACTTTCTCAAGAACCCGTCCTTTGTAAGAGAAATGATGTTGGTGTGATTTCGTATTTAAGCAGCCTGTTGATGTCACATTTTCTGGCTCTTGCAATGTCTATATACCGAAAAGCAATGGAACTTTCCATCGGCACATTCACCGCGACTTCTGTATTCTTATTTTTCTCCTTACACTTTCTTTTCTTAATTGGAACCATTAATGCCTTTGATTTTATGGTGAAGCGTTCTTGGATGAAATCATGATGGGCTGCGATACCATCTTCGACACACTTCAGTAAAAAAACGAAGCTGTATCTTCATCCAGCACCTCTCCAATAACAATGTTTGTTAATTTGTAGTTTTCCCGATTATTTTCATCAAACAAAAAGGGATTTCCTCTTTCCAGAATGAACTCCACGATGGCAGTAACACATTTCTCATCTCTTACTGTTGTAGCTGATGAACATTCATGGCGTAGAGAACATTGGTATTCGTCCATAAAATCACATACATTGCGCAAAAAGTAAGATGTTTTTTCCATGTTGAATTATATAATGCTGAGGAATTGCTTCTTTTCTTCGTGTGCATCCGATTACAAGTCCATATCCTTTGGCTGGTTTGTTGTAATGCTACTCCAACACCTGATCGATTGGAATAGAACTGAATTTGCGAGAAGTGCCTTTCACTACAAACCCGCCAGCAACAAAGTCATCGCATATTGTGGTGAAATGGTTTTGCAACATCAGGCAGGCCTGTAGAGACACTGATCCCCACCGGGAATAGTTTATTTTATCAAACGCAAATGACATAGAAACTGCCTTGGACACTGTATCAACAAACAGTTTATCCCTGTATGCAAGAGTTAGTTTCGTACTGGATAAAGATAAGATACAAAATGATGCCAGTATTTG
>JAGDQP010050089.1:0-14331 GCA_022664845.1 Lepisma saccharinum | reverse complement strand
ACTTGTTAAGACTACAATATATATTTTAAGACTACAAGATATATTTTAAGCCGTGATTTCTTTTATGCCAACAATATATATATTTAACACTACAATATATACTGTTAAGTCTACAAAATATATTGTTAACACTACATTATATATATTTTTAAGGTTTAAAATATGTTGTTAAGGCTACAAAATTGATTGTTAATGAGACAAAATATATTGTTAAGACTACAAAATATATTGCTAAGGCTGTAAAATATATTGTTAAGAACACAATATATATTGTTAAGACTACAAAATATATTGCTAAGGCTACAAAATATATTGTTAAGAACACAATATCAATTGTTAAGACTACAAAATATATTTTTAAGACTACAGGATATATCTTTGACTGGAATATATATTGATAAGACAACAATATATATTGTTAAGTCTACAAAAGTTATTGTTAATACTACAAAATATATTGTTAGAGTACAAAATATATTTTAAGGCAACAAAATATATTGTTAATGCTACAATATAAATAGTTAAGACTACAAAATATTGTGTTGAACACAGCATATATAGTTAATGCTACAAAGTGTATTGTTATAGCTACAAACTATATTATTAATGCCACAAGATATATTGTTTATTCTACAAAATATATTGTAAAGACAACAAGATATATTGTTAGGCTACAAAACATATCGTTAAGGCTTCAATATAAATTAGGAGGACCACAAAATACATCGTTGAGGCTAGAAAATATATTGTTTAACCTATAATATATATATAGTTAAGACTACAAAATATATTGTTAAAACTACAAAATATATTTTTAAGACTATAATATATATTTTTAAGACTGCAAAATATATTGTTAACATTACATGATACATTTTTAGGCCTAGAAAATATATTGTTAATTTTACAATATAAACTATTAAGACGACAAAATATATTGTTAGGACTAATTTTTTTGTTAAGACTTCAAAAAATACTGTTATTTCTAATATATATATTGTTGTGACTACAAAATATACTTTTAAGACTACAAGATGTATGTTTACCACTAGAAAATATATTGTTTGACTACAAAATATATTTTTAAGAACAGAATATATATTGTTAAATATACAAAATATATCTTTAAGACTACAAGATATATTTTTAAGGCGAGAATAAATATTTTCAGAAAAAAAATATATATTTAAGGCTACGATATATATTGTTAAGACTACTAGATATATTGCTAAGACTACAAAATATTTATTAAACACTACAAAATATATTGTTAAGACTACCAAAAATAATTATATGGTTAAAAATATATTGATAAGATATATTTTTCGGTTAGAAAATATATTGTTAATTCTACAAAATAAATTGTTAAAACTATAAAATGTATAGTTGAGACTACAAAATATATTGTTAAGGGTACAAATTATATTGTTAAGACTAAAAAATATATGGTTAGACTAAAAATAGTTTGCTAAAAGTACAAAATATATTGTAAAACTACAAAACATTTTATTAAAAGTAAAGAAATATATGGTTCAGACTACAACATATATATTTTAAGGCAACAACATGTATTGTTAAGGCAACAATATATGTTGTTAAGACTACAACATATATATGGTTAAGACTAAAAGATATAATTTTTGGTTAGAAAATATATTGTTAAGGCTACCAAATAAATTGTTAAGACTACAAAATATAACGTTAAGACCACAAAATATATTGTTAAGGCTACTAAATATATTTTTAAGACTACAAAATATATTGTTAAAGTACAAAATGTATTTTTAAGCCTGGAAAATATACTGTTAAGACTACAAGATATATGGTTAAGACTACAAAATATATGGTTAAGACCACAATCTATATTGGTAGGACTACAAAATATATTTTTTAAGGCAACAAAATATATTGTTAAGGCAACAATATATGTTGTTAAGACTACAAAATATATTGTTAAAACTACAAAATATATTTTTAGGGCCACATAATAACATGTTAAAACTAAAATATCTATTGCTAAGACAGCAATATATGTTTTAAAGGCGAAAAAACATATTTGTACGTCTACAATGTATATATTTAAGGCTTCAATATATATTGTTAAGACTACAAGATATATTGGTAAGACTACGAAATATATGGTTATGACTACAACATATATTGTTAAGTCAAGATTATATATATTTTTAAGGCAACAAAGTAAATTGTTAAGGCTACAAAATAAATTGTTAAGACTACAAAATATATTGTTGAGACTACAAAATAACTTTTTAAGGCTACAACATTTATTGCAAAGACTGCAAGATCTATTTTAAGACTAGAAAATATATTAAGACTACAAAATATATTGCTAAGACTACAAGATTTACTGTTAAGACTACAAAATATATTGTTAAATTACAAAATCTATTTTTAAGGCTGCAAACTATACTCTTAAGACTACAAGTCTAAACTACAAGAAAATATATTACTAAAGTATATATATAAAAAATATATCGCTAAGACAACAAGATATACTTTTAATGCGAGATTTTTTTTTATTAGAACAATATATACATACAAGGCACAATATATATTGTTAAACTACAAGATATACCGGTAAGACTACTAAATATTTATTTAACACTACAAAATATAATGTTTAGACTACAAGGTATATTATTAAGGCTACAAAATATATTTTCAAGATTACAAAATATATTGTTGAGACTACAAAATATAATGTTATACCACAAAATACGTTGTTAACACTACAAAATATATTAATAAAACTACAATTCTTTGGCTAAGACTACAAAATATATAGTTAAAGATACAAAGTATATTGTAATTCTAGAATATATATTGTTAAGACTACAAAATATATTAACACTGCAATATATATTGCAGGAACTACAAGAGAAGCTAGAAGATATCTTGTTAATGGTACAATATATATTGCTAAGGCAAAAAATATCTTGTTAAGGTTACAATATATATTGCTGAGACTACAAGATATATTGTTAAGACTACAATATATATTGTTAAGTCTACAATATATATATTTATTAGACTGCAACATATGTTGTTAAGTCTACAAGTAATATTTTTAGGTTAGAAAATATATTGTTAAGGTTACAAGATAAAATTTTAATGCTACCAAATATGTTTTTAAAGTTACAAAATATAGTATGAAGACGACAAAGTATATTGTTAAGGTTTCAGAATATATTTTAAAGATTAAAAAATATATTGTCAAGATATATTGGTAGAGCTACATGATAAATTGTTAAGACCACAAAATATATTGTTAAGGGTACAATATGTATTGTTAAGACTACAAAGTATATTGTTGAGACTACAAAATATATTGCTAATTCTACACTATATATGTTTAAGACAAAACTATATATTGCTAAGACAACAAGATATATTTTTAAGGTTGGAGAATATATTGGTGAGGCTACAATAAAAAATTTAAGGCTAGAAAATATATTGATAAGACTACAAGAAATATTTTGAAGTCTAGAAAATATATTTTTAAGACTACAAAATATATTGTTAAAGCTATCTATTAAATTGTTAAGACTACATTATATATTGTTAAAACTACAAAATATCTTGTTAATTCTACAATATATATTGCTGAGACTATAAGATATGTTTTAAATTCTACAAAATATATTTCAGTGTTACAATATATATTATTACGACTACTAAATTTGTTGTTACGGCATACAATATACATATAGTTAAGACTAGAACATATGTTATTAAGAATACATAATATGTTGTTAAATTACTAAATATAATGTTAAATTACTAAATATAATGTTAAGACCACAAAATATATTGTTAAGGCAACTAAATATATTGTTAAGACTACAAAATATATGGTTAGGACTAAAATATATATTGTTTAGACAACAAGATATATTTTTAAGGTTAGAAAATATATTCATAAGGCTAAAAATAAATTGTTAAAGCTACAAAATATATTGTTAAGAACATATTATATATTGTTAAGACTAAAAATATATTTCTAAGAATACAAGATATATCTTTAAGACTAGAAAATATATTTTTAAGACTATAAAATATTGTTCAGACTGCAAATTTTATTGTTAAGGCTACAATGTATATTGTTAAGGCTAGAATATATTTTTAACGCAATAAATTATATTTTAAGGCTACAATATATGTTGTTAAGACTACAACATATATAGTTAGGACAACAAGATATATTTTTAGGTTAGAAAATATATTGTTAAGGCTAGAAAATAAATTGTTAAGACTACAAAATATATTGTAAAGACTACAAACTATATTATTAAAGATACAAAATAAATCAGTAAGACTACAAAATAACATGTTAACACTACAAGATATATTGTAAGACTACAAAATAACTTGTTGAGACTAAATATCTATTGTTAAGACTACAAGATATATTTTAAGGCAAGAAAATATATTTTGAGCCAATAATATATATATTATTTAATTCTACAATATTTGTTGTTAAGAACACAATATATTTTGTTAAGACTACGAAATATATTTTTAAGACTACAAGATATATCTTTGGGACTAGAAAATATATTGTTAAGACTACAAAATATGTTGTTGAGACTGCAAAATGTATTGTTAAGACTATAAAGTATATTGTTAGAGAAAAAAGTGTTTTAAGGCAACAAATTATATTGTTAAGACTGCAATATATATTGTTAAGACTAGAAGATATGTTATTAAGACTACAAAATATATTGTTAGAACACAATATATATTGATAAGACTACAAAATATATTGTTAGGAACACAATATATATTGCTAAGACTACAAAATATATTGTTAAGACTACAAGATATATTTTAGAGGTTAGAAAATATATTGTTAAGGCAACAAAAGTAACTGTTAAGACTACAAAATATATTGTTAAGACTACAAATTATATTGTTAAGACTACAATATATACTTTGAAATCTAGAAAATATATTTTAAGGCTATAAATTATATTGTTAACGCTACAATATAAATTGTTAAGACTACAAAATATGTTTTTAAGACAAACAAAATAACTTGTTAAGGCTACAATATATACTGCTAAGACTACAAGATATATTTTTAAGACTAGAAAATATGTTGTTAAGGCTACAAAATAAAATGTTAATATTACGAAATATATTGTTAACACTACAAAATAACTTTTTAAGTCTACAATATATATTGCTGAGACTACAAGATATACTTTTAAGGCTACAAAATATATTGTTAATACTACAATATATATTTTTAAGCCTACAAGATATATGTTTAAGACTAGAAAATATATTGTTAAAGATACAAAATAAATTTTTATGACAACAAAAAAAAATTGTAAAGACTACAAAATGACTTGTTTAGACCACAGAATATATTAAGACTACAACATACGTTGCAAAAACTACAAAATATATTGTTAAGACTACACAATATATAGTTGAGTCAACAAAATGTATTGTTAAGGTTACAATACATATTGTTATAACGAGAAGACATATTGTTAAGTCTCCAAAATATATGGTTAAGACTACAACATATAGTGTTAAGACTACAAAATATATTGTTAAGGCTACAAAATATATTCGTAATTCTACAAAATATATTGTTAAGACTACAACATATATTCTTAAGAGTACAAGATATATTTTAGGTTAGAAACTATATTGTTAAGGCTAAACAATAAATTGTTAAGACTATAAAATATATTTTTAAGACTACAAAATATATTGTTTATGCTACAAAATATATTGCTAAAACTACAAACTATATCGCTAAGACTACATAATATATAGATAAAACTTCAAAATATAGTGTAAGGCTAGAATATATATTGTTAAGACTACAAAATATATTGTTAAAACTGCACTATATATTGCAAAGTCTACAGTATATATTTTAAAGTTAGAAGATGTATTGTTAAGATTACAATATATATCTTTAAGACTAGAAAAATATTGCTAAGGCTAGAAAATATAATGTTAAGACTTCAAAATTTATTGCTAAGACCCCAATAGATATTGTTAGAGTACAAAATATTATTTTGAGGCTAGAAAATATACTGATAAGACAACAATATATATTGTTAATACTACAAAATTTTTTGCTAAGACTACAAAATATCTGGTGTAGTAAAAAGTAATCCATTATTTTGCCAATAGATGGTTTCAGTGATCTGTAGCTCGCGCTGAATAAGTCCGATCGGGTTCAACGAGATGGCGTTCAAACGATGAGATTGCGTACTACAAACACTGTTCAGATAGTTGTGATGAGTTGACTCAGTGTTGTGTGAGCGCGCGTCAAAATGGACACTAGCAAAGAGAAAATACGCTATATTTTACAGTTTTTCTTCGATAAAGGCGAAAACGCAAGCCAGGCGGCTGCAAATGTGAATAGTGTTTATGGTCCTGATACTGTAACAGCCAATCACGCGCAATTTTGGTTTCGTCGATTCCGTTCCGGTAATTTTGACGTCAAAGATGTACCACGCACTGGAAGGCCAAGTGTCGAAAATGTCGATAAAATCATGGACATTGTCGCGTCCGACCGTCATGTAAGCACTGTTTCGATTGCCCAAGAGCTAAACATTGCACAAAAAACCGTGTGGAACCATTTGCATAAGGCTGGATACACAAAGAAGCTTGATGTATGGGTGCCACACGAGTTAACGCAAAAAAACCTCATGGACCGAATTTCCATCTGCGAATCGCTGCTGAATCGCAACAAAAGCGACCCATTTCTGAAGCGGTTGGTGACTGGTGATGAAAAGTGGATCACTTACGACAACGTCACGCGAAAACGGTCGTGGTCGAAGCGCGGTGCGCCGGCGCAAACGGTGCCCAAGCCAGGATTGACGGCCAGGAAGGTTTTGCTGTGTGTTTGGTGGGATTGGCAGGGAATTATCTACTATGAGCTGCTCCCCTACGGCCAAACCCTTAACTCGGAACTATACTGTCAACAATTGGACCGTCTGAAGGCAGCAATCGCCCAGAAGCGGCCAGCTTTGGCCAATAGGAGAGGCATTGTGTTCCACCAGGACAACGCCAGGCCACACACATCGATAGTGACTCGCCAGAAGCTCCGGGAGCTTGGTTGGGAGGTTCTTATGCATCCACCTTATAGTCCGGACCTGGCACCGAGTGATTACCATCTGTTCCTGTCCATGGCGAACACGTTTGCTGGTGAAAAATTCGCTTCAAGAGAGGCTTGTGAAAATCGACTGTCTCAATTTTTTGCCAATAGGGACAAGGGCTTCTATGAGAGAGGCATCATGATATTACCTTCCAAATGGCAACACGTTATCGAACAAAACGGCGCATATGTGACCTAAATCGGATCATTCTAACTATGGTAAGTCAAGCCTTCAATGTCATGCAAAAATAATGGCTTACTTTTTACTACACCAGATATATTGTTAGAGTACAAAATATAATTTGAAGGCAATAAAAATATTGTTAAGACTACAATATATTTTGATAGTACTACCAGATATATGTTTAAGACTAGAAAACATGTTGTTAAGACTGCAATATATATTGCAGAGACAACAAGATATATTTTAAGGCTTCAAAATATATTGTTTATGCTACTTCATATATTGTTAAGACCACAAAATAACTTGTTAAGACAACAATATATATTTTAAGACTACAAGATATATTTTAAATCGTGATTGTTTTTATGAAAACAATATATATATTTAAGACTACAATATATACTGTTAAGACTACAAAATATATTGTTAACACTACATTATATATATTTTTAAAGTTAGAAAATATATTGTTAAGGCTAAAAAATTAATTGATAATGAGACAAAATATATTGTTAAGACTACAAAATATATTGCTAAGGCTATAAAATATATTGTTAAGAACATAATATATATTGCTAAGACTAAAAAATATATTGGTAAAGCTGCAAAATATATTGTTAAGAACACAATATAAATTTTTAAGACTACAAAATATATTTTTAAGACTACAAGATATATCTTTGAATAGATTATATATTGATAAGACAACAATATATATTGTTAGGTCTACAAAGGTTATTGTTAAGAGTACAAAATATATTGTTAGAGTACAAAATATATTTTTAAGGCAACAACATATATTGTTAATGCTACAATATATATTGCTAAGACTACAAAATAACTTGTTAAGACTACAATATATATTGCTAAGATTACAAAATATATTGTTAACACTAAAAATTTATTTTTAAGTTCAGAAAATATATTGTTTAAGCTACAAAATTAATTGTTAACACTACAAAATATTATTTAAAGACTACAAAATATATTGCTAAGGCTACAAAATATATTGTTAAGGACACAATATATATTGTTAAGACTACAAATTATATTTTTAAGATTACAGGTTATATTTTTAAGACTAGAAAATATGTTGTTAAGACTGCAATATATATTGAAGAGAATACAAAATATATTTTAAGGCTACAAAATATATTGTTTATGCTACAATGTATATTGTTAAGACCACAAAATAAATTGTTAACGCTGAAATATATATTGCTATGACTACAAAATATATTGTTAACACTACAAAATATATTTCTAGAACTACAAAATATATTGTTGAGGCTACAAAATTAATTATTTAGACTATAAAATATATTGTTAACACTACATATAATACTGTTAAGACTACAAAATAAATTGTTAAAACTACAAAATATGTTGTTAAGACAAAAAAATAGCTTCTTAAGGCTACAATAAATATTGCTAAGACTACAAGATATATTTTTAAGACAATAACATATATTGTTAAGGCTACAAAATAAATTGTTAAGACTATAATTTTTCCATTGTTAAGGCTACAATATATATTGTTTAGACTGCAACATATATTGTTAAGACTACAAGATATATTTTTATGTTAGAAAATATATTGTTAAGGATAGAAAATAAATTGTTGATTCTACAAAGTAAAGTGTTAAACCTAGAAAATTGTTGTTAAGACAAAAAAATAATTTCTTAATCCTAAAATATATATTGCTGAGACTACAAAATATATTTAAGGCTACAAAATATATTGTTAAGGCTACAATATATATTGCTTAGACTGGAACATATATTGTTAAGGCTACAAGATATAGTTTTAGGTTAGAAAATATATTGTTAAGGCTACAAATTAAATTGTTAGGACTACAAAATATATAGTTAAGACTACAAAATATATTGTTAAGTCAACAAAAGAAATATTTAAGACTACAAATTTTGTTTTCCTAAGGCTAAAAAATATATTGTTAAGACTACAAAATATAATGTTAAGACAAAAATATATTTTTAAAGCTAATATACTACAATATTTATTTTTTAGGCAACACAATATATATGGTTAAGAATAAAATATATATTGCTATGACTATAAGATACGAAATATACTATAGGCTACGAAATATATTTTACAGGAAACAAAATATATTTTAAAGACGACAAAATATATTGTTAAGTCTACAGAATATATTTTGAAGATTACAAAATATGTTATCAGGACTAAAAAATATATTGATAGAACTACATGAAAAATTTTTAAGGCCACAAAATGTGTTGTTAAGACTACAAAGTATATTGTTAAGACTGCAAAATATTTTGCTTATTCTAAAATATATATTTTTAAGACCGCACTATAAATTTCTAAGACTACAAGATATCTTTTTAAGGTTAAAAAATATTTTTGAGGCAAAAAAAATAAATTGTTAAGGCTACAAAATATACATTGTTTAAACTACGAAACATAACGCTAAGACAACAAATCATATTGTTAAGACTACAAAATATATTGTTAAAACAACATATTATATTGTTAAGACTACAAGATATATTGTTAAGACTGCAATATATATTGCAGAGTCTACAAGATATATATTTAAAGCTAGAAAATATATTGTTAATGCTACAATATATATTGCTAAGGCTACAATATATGTTGTTAAGATTACAAGATATACCGTTAAGACTTCAAGATATATTCTTAGGTTAGAAAATATATTGTTAAGGCTACAAAATAAGTTGTTAAGACTACAAAATATATTGTTAAGACTGCAAATTGTATTGTTAAGTCTACAAAATACATTGTTAAGACTACAAAATATAATGTTAAAACCACGAAATATATTGTTAAGGCTACTATATATATTGTTAAGACTACAAAATATATTGTTAAGATACAAAATATATTGTTAAAACTAAACAATATTATGTTAAGACTCCAAGATAAACTTTGAAGGCTATAAAATATATTGTAAAGACGACAATGTATATTGTTAAGACTACAAAATATATTGTTAAGACTACAAAATATATTGTTTAAACTACACAATATATTGTTTAAACTACAAAATATATTGTTAAGACTACAAGATATATAGCTAAAACCACAAAATATATTGGTAAGGCTTGATTATATATTGTTAAGGCTATAAGATATATTGTTAAGACTACAAAGTAGATGGTTAAGACTACAACATATATTGTTAAGACTAGGAAATATATTTTTAAGGCTAGATAATATATCACTAAGCCTAGAAATTAAATTGTTTAGATTACAAAATATATTGTTATGACTACAAAATAACTTGTTAAGGCTACAATATATGTTGTTAAGATTACAACATATACCGTTAAGACTACAAGATATATTTTTAAGGATTTAAAGTATTTTGTTAAGGCTACAAAATTAATTGTTAAGACTACAAAATATGTTGTTAAGACTACAAAATATGTTTTATTCTACACAATGTATTTTTAAGGCTACTATATATATTGTTAAGAGTACAATATGTATTGTTATAATATAAAATATATTGTTAAAGCTACAATATATACAGTTAAGACTAATGAAGGTATTGTTAGGACCACAAAATATATTGTTGTGAATACAAAATATATTGTTAAGACTACAGGATATATTGTTAGGCTACAAAATATATTGTTAAGACAAATATATATTGTCAAGACTACAAAATATATTCCTAACGCTACAAAATAAATTGTTAAGGTTTCAAAATTAAATGCTTAAACTAGAAAATTTATTGCTAAGACTACAACATATATAGTTAAGAATACAAGATATATTTTTATTCTACAAAATTTATTTTAAGACTACAATATATATTGTTAAGGCTACAAAATATATTGTTAAGACTACAAGATATATTGTTAAGGCTACAAAATATATTGTTAAGACTACAAAATATGTTGTTAAGACTACAATATATATTGTTAAGACTACAAAATATTGTGTCGACTACAAAATCTATTGTTGACACCACAAAACATTTTGTTAGTTCTACAAAATATATTTTAAAGGCTACAATATATATAGTTAAGTCTACAAAATATATATTTAGGACTACCAAAATATATTGTCAAGACTATATGATAAACTTTTAATTCTACAAAAAAATAATGTGAAGGTGACGATGTATATTGGTAAGGCTACAAAATATGTTGTAAAGATTACAAAATATATTGTTAAGGCTACAAAGTATATTGATAGAACTACAAAATATATTGTTAAGGCTACAACATATATTGATAATACTAAAAAACATATTGGTATAGCTACAATATATATATTTTTAAGACTACAGTATACATTGTTAAGACTAGAAAATATATTACAAGATACGTTTTTAGAACTAAAAAATATATTCTTAAGGCTACAAAATAAGTTGTTAATCCCACGATATATATTGCTAGGACTATAAAATATATTGTAAATACTACAATATACATTGCTAAGACTACTTTATATATTTTTCAGGCTACAAAATATATTGTGAAGGTCACATTGTATATTGTTAAGACAACAAATTATATTATTAATCCTACAAAATACGTTGTTAAGACTACAATATATATTGTTAAGGCTACAAAATATTGTGTTGACTGCGATAGCGTTGACAGACAACGACTAGTAGGTATACTCTGATTCGATCATAGACGACCCTTCTCTTCTACGCAGGTCATTCTGCCCGTCAATTTATCCATCTGAGTCGCCCGGTCGCCCTAATCTACCATTTAAGCCATTCGTTGACCTGGTGGTTCAATGTCTGGGCTTCGCTGTTGAGTTAACAGGCCAGTTAGCTCAGGAAGACGTCCCTCCCTGATTTGGAAGTCCGCCGTTGGAGCGTCGGCCCATTCTCGTCTGGCCAGGATTCAGGGTAAGTGGAGTTCTGATTAGAATGTCTTGGTTTAGCTATTGATGGTCGTTGGTGGGATCCATTCTGTCCGTCAGCTATGATTAAGCCCACAATTTGTGAAAGGGCAATAAATCCCCTATTTTTGTAATTTCGTTATTTATCATTTATTTATGCCTAGTGTCACTCCTATCAGTATTATTTGCCTTTCTGTAGCTACCAATTAACCCCCGGAGTACATCCTGTATTCGTATCTTTAGGGTAAGAATTTTAGACGCACCAGGCGAATGTCAGGATGATACTCAACCTCCTCGATTCCCGGTAGAAGGAGGCTACAGTACGGCTACAAAATATATTGCGAGAAGTACAAAATATATTGTTAAGACTTCAACATATATTGTTAAGACCACATGATATATTGTTAAGATTACTAGATATAGTGTTAAGACTACAAAATATATTGTTAAGGCTACAGCCTATGCTTGAAGACTACAAAATATATTTTAAGACTACATATTATATTATTGAGGCTACAATATATATTTTAAGCCTAAAGCATCTTTTAAAGCTACAATATACATTCTTAAGACTAGAAAATACATTGTTAAAACTACAAAATATATGGTTACGACTTTAATATGTGTTGTTAAAGCTACAAGACATATTTGTAAGATTACATTACATATGGTTAAGACAACACGATATATAGACTACGAAATATATTGATATGGCTAAAAAATATGTTGCTTTGACTACAAAATATATGAATACACTACTAAATCTATTGCTAAATCTACAAAATATATTGTTAAGTGTAAAGCTATAGTTTTAAAGCTACAAAATATAATGTCAAGGCTACAATATATATCGTTAGGACTACTAAATATATTGTTATGGCTACAAAATATGTTGTTTTAACTACAAAATATATGTATACACTACTAAATTTATTGCTTAATCGACAAAATATATTGTTAAGTGTTAAACTGTAGTTTTAAGGCTACATAATATAATTTCAAGGCTACAATATATACTGTTAAGACCACAAAATTATATTGTTAGGGCAAAAAGATATTGTAAAGACTATAAAATATATTGTTGAGACTACAAGATATATGGCTGAGACTACAAAATTAATGATTAAGACTACAAAATATGTTGTTAAGACTTCAAAATAGCTTGTTAAGGCTACAATATATATTGCTAGGACTACAAGGTATATTTTTAAGACTAGAAATTATAATGTTAAGGCTACAAAATAAATTGTTAAGATTACAAATTGTGTTGTTATTATTACAAAATAACTTGTTAAGGGTACAACATATATTTTAGAATACAAAATATATTGCTAAAACACAATATATATTGTTAAGAATACAAAGTATATTTTTAAGGTTACAAATATATTGTTAAGACAACAAAATATATTCGTTAGACTACAAAATATTTATTAAACACTACAAAATATATTGCTAAAGATAAAAAATAGAATGTTAAGACTAAAATATCGATTGCTAAGACATCAAGATATATTTTTAAGGCGAGAAAATATATTTTTAAACCAAAAAATATATAATTAAGACTAGAATATATATTGATAAGACAACAAAATATATTGGTACGACTACAAAATATTTATTTAACACTACAAAATATATTCTTAATACTACAATATACATTGCTTAAACTACAAAATATATTGTTAAGGTTACAAAATAAATTGTTAAGCTTGCAAGATGTATTGTCAAGGTTACAAAACATATTGTTAAGACAACAAAATATATTTTAGAATTAAAAATATGTTGCTGAAAATACAATATATATTGTTGAGACTACAAAGTATAGAAAAATATTAATAAGACAACCGTATATATTGATATGACCACAAGATATATTAACACTACAAATTATATTGTTAAGACTACAAAATATATGGTTAAACATCAAAATATATTGCTAAAACTACAAAATACACTGTAACTACAAAATATATTGTTAAGGCTACAAAATATGTAGTTAGAACTAAAACATGTATTGGTCTGACTACAAAATATATTGTTAAGTCTAAAAAATATATTGTTAAAACTAAATAAAATATTGTTAAGACTATAATATATATTTTGGGGTAACAAAATATATTGTTAAGG
>JAGDQP010050088.1:0-14332 GCA_022664845.1 Lepisma saccharinum | reverse complement strand
CAAACAGAATGATATAAAACAGTAATAGCACTAATTGAACTTGATCTCCATATTGAATTAGAGGTACATTCTTGTCCAAGCTAATGAGGTTGCTACCGAAATTTCGAGTGAAAAAAAAACAACTTATTTTTACATAAACATCTAAATACAGAAAAAGTCGGGTTTACTGCAAACGCCGAATCTTTGTTTACACAAACCATGTTTTCACAAATGGCACTAAGACGGTGCGTGGGTGGACCCCAGATACCATTAGCTATTCAGTCGGACGAGGTCCAAACGAGAACACTAGGATAGTTTCTTTTTACGCAATCCTCAGCTTCAGTTCAGAAAAAAAGGAGAATACCCAGAAAAAAATGACATAATCTAATTTCTATTATGCTGAGGTCGCTCGTACAATGAATATGAGATAATAATCGGTAATCGATATAGTTAGATTACATTGACCACAGATATGACACAGCTTAATTATAATAACACGCGAAGTTTTATGCATGGAATGATCAAGAAGAATTTGAAAGCGCTTGCAAATTATTCCAGTGAAATATTTTGTACCATATTTGTTCTGTTCAAATGACATCGCTTTGAATTAACTTGTATGTACAAAAAAAAATGTTGGCAAGCATAGGGCAATGTTTGCTCTGTGAGCAAATGTCTAAAATACAAGAAAGGCCGGAGTTATACATTTAGCTAAAAAAAGCAAAAAAAAAGTTTCTCTCATTTCCCAAACTTCCTTTTTACTAGTTGGACCAGGTTGCGTAGTCGTTCCTTTGAGAAAAACTTTGCAGGTTCTTTGGTGGTGTAAAACACCTCCTGCTTATGTTCACAGAACATGTCCGAACTGATGGAAAGTCAAAGGTGGTCTACGCTTGCTCAGCTCCATTACACTGCTGCGATGAACTGGAGAAAAGGTTGTTCCTTTTCTTTCGAACTCTGGCCTTGGAGTGATTGATCAGATTGTAAAAGGACGAAGTTACCTGGTTAGATGAGTACTTAGCTGGAGACATCTTCGCGTGCAGGCGTCCGTCATTCAATTCTGGCGTAGTATCTGGGGTGCGGGATCGTACCGCTCCAGCACAGTTCCAAATATGAAGCAAAGGATCTGTCCACTTCACCAATAATACTGATATACTTACCCAGTGCGGTTTACAAACACCACTGTCACTAGTACGAACGGCACCTTCAATCATGCTGAGAGTATATAATTTGGTTCACGTCGGAGGAAGAACTACTAAGAATTATCCGGATATTGGGTCAGCACTTGGGAGGAGTTAGCAACGCATCGCACTTGTTTTACCCGTATCAAAAAAAATTGCAAACGTCGTACGGAGATAGTTTTCGTGTGCGCGCGATTGCTGATCTCGATGAACTTAATGTCACGTCGATGATGTTTGAGAAAGCACTGTTCCAAAAGTTCTTTCTACACTTCCGAGTTCGTTCTCTTGACCCAAATCCTTTCCTCCTCCGAAATCCAAATTTTCAAAACATCAGCTCTCATTCGTCGTTGAAATCCAGAATGGTAGGTGCCGTTGCCTGCCCTAAAAGATCGTTGGTACCTTCTTGATGAGGTGCGAAAATCGTACGTGATTAAATTCGCGTTGTCGAGAATTTTCCAGCCCATGACCTCAGCCAAAACGTCACCAGTAGAAAAGTATTCCACGCCTGGAAGTCTCTGTGTCCATTAGCGCCTTCTCTCTGAGGGTGGTCTTCCCTTTCTTCAAGTAGAAAAGTGATTAACCATTGTTCGATGTCGGTGCGGTCCTTCCTTCTTCAGGTGTTTCCCAAATATGCAGATAACGGGTTTCCACGACAGAGAAATACACAAATATTGAAACAGAACCAAAGGAAAATCAATAAACAAGAAGATTCGTGAATTTGTTGTTGTATCTTAAAAATATTAAATCTTCATGGCCATCACAATTAAAGTAAAAATACAATTTATACATAGTGATGATGATGCAACTGTTACAGCATGCCTTTCTAGGGCTTGTAATTTGTGATAGAATTTTGAGTTTGCGGCAATTTACGCAGTGAAACCGTATAGTAATAAAGGTCTTAAGAATGCCTTGTAGGTGTTGATGACTGTAGACGGTTTTATTCCCCACGTGGAACCTGTTAAGCGTTTTAGTAGGTTCAGTCTATTGTATGCTTTGCTATAATTTTGTTGAGGTGTGGGCGCCAGGTATGATTGTGATCTAGTATAAGGCCTAAGTACTTAACTTGATTTTATGGTTGGGTGTATTATGAACAGAGATGCTTAACTGTGTAGAATTTCGGCGTAGTAGGAAGCGTTTTTTCGGTGGGATGAAAACTATGGTGTCAGTTTTAGTACTGTTAAACGTGAGTCTCCACTTGCTTCACTATGAAGTGAAAATATGGATTGTTTCGTTCATGGTACAGTTTATATGCTGTATGAATTTACTTATGGCAAGGAAAGCTGTATCATTGGCATGTTGAAAAATGTGGATGTTTGAGGGAAATGGTGGGAGATCTGTTGTGAACAGGAGATATAGGAGTAACGATAGAGATGATCCTTGAGGAACACCACAGTGTAGGAAGATAGAATGTGAGAAACAGGAATTGATGCAAATATAGGCTAGTCTATATGAGATCAAGATGAATCGGATGTAGGTGATAGGGAGGGGAAAGGAGCGAAGATTAGTGCTCGTGCCAGACTCGGTCAAAGTTTTTTTCTAAATCAAAGAGGACTAATCAGGAAGGAAAGGAGGTATTATAATGATTAGTGATGAAGTTAGCGAGGCGAAGAAGCTGATCGTTTATACTGAATAAGGGACGCAATCCGGCTTGGTGTAAAGGTGTGTGGTCGTGGTGATGGTAGTGGGGTTACAAAGATTTTTTCTAATGTCTTACTAAATGTGGGAGTTAATTTATAGTGTGGTAGGATGATACAGTATCAGGTGGTTTGTTTTGTTTTGGGAACATTAAAATTTTGGATGTATTCCATAGTAAAGGTATGCATCAAGTGCGGAGTATAAATGTGAAAATCGTGTCAAGGTGTTGGAGGAATTGGATTGGAGCATCCTTGATATGACGGCATGTTATTCTATCTATGCCGGGAGCGTAATTTCGTTTGTGTGCAATAGAGTGGGTGATATCTTGGGTGGTCTGATAGAAGATGTGCTACATTATTTTGAAGATGGGATGTGTTGAGGTTGAGTGTGTGTGCTGGATGACGACGAAATGGTTGAACGGAAATTTTGGGGTGAAGGTTTCTTGTATGTGGTCTGCGAAGGCATTTTCTTTGTCAAGATCGGTGTGAAGGGCTACACTGTTGTGTATTAGTGGGTATGCAGTTTTACTGTATTTACCTGTAAGTATATTGTACCGTTTCCAATATTTGGTTGGGTGTGTGATATCTCCTAATGTATTACAAGTTTTGACCCACTGTCTAAGTTTGTACGCCATGATGCGCTGTAATTGTCTATGAAGGTGTAATTATTCTGGATTTTGTGTATGTTGTTAATCCCTGAAGAATGCTCTAGAACGGGTGATTTAAGGTAGATATTGTAGTGGGAGCTTTGGGCGATGAGTTTGTATTAGAGACGTTGGTAAGAACTTGTCTGAAGCTTACTGGAGTGTGGTTGTAAGTTGGTCGAGAGTAGCGTATAGGGCGTCAGCAGTTTCAGGTGGAATGTGATGTTCAGTATGCTGTTGTATGTAGTCTCTGTACTTGTACCATTCGGGTATTATCGAATAGTAGAACAGTTCGAGGTGAAGGTTTTGGTTCTTGATTTAGGTGATACGGTGATTTGACGGTGAGTTTAATGGGAATATGGTTACTGCCTAGTGGATCTAACACTTCGATTTGTGCATCTGGGGAGGAGTTGGGATGAGGTGATTACAACATCAGGTGTGGTGTTGGATATGGGTCTGGTGGGTTTGGGAATCCGATGGATGGTCCGTGATGTTTATAATTCTATGAAGTCAAGGGAATTTCTTTCTTCTTGTCCTGGTCTACTATGTATATTTATATCTGCCATGATGATGTAGTGTTTGAAGTGATTATTGGTATAAATGAAGAAATCTAGAGGTATGTTATGTCCTGAACGAACGTAAATTGTAGCTATTGTTAGATCTTGTTATTTTAAATACAAGGTTGTAATGATATGTTCCGGTAAGGTCGGCAAATTGATCTGATGTTGGCGATGCGCGGTAGTAGGTGTGAATTCTATGGCTGTTCCTGTGTTTTCTCTCAATGCTGGAATGGTACTGTCTTATCTGAGTATACTATAGCCTGTATATCTGTGTATCTGAGTGTAAGCTGGATTTCATTTAGAAGAAAGGCATTCACGTGTTCTTCTCGGAGGGGCTGTTCAAATCATGGTTTATGTTTAGGTAGAGATCTAATGTTAAGAAATAAAAATATCAAAGTCATTATGAAAATGAATGGATGATGTGTCTTGCTTGACGTTCTAGACTTCAGTTTCTAATGTATGAGAGTGAAAGTGAGCATATGGTCCTGAGTATGTTGGTTGAAAATATACGTGGAGCGTGGTTCTGGCTGCGTACTGTATTTGCTAAAGAATGTGATGTCTTTGGAATGGATGGATATGCTGCAAGGTGAGTGTGATGAATCTTTGAAATTAGTCAATGGTAATGGTGGTTAGTAGACTTATGCTATTGGTGTGTTGTGCTGAGGTTGTGTTTCCGAAACACGTATCGGTACTGTAAGTTATGGTTTCGTTGGTTCGGCTGCAGTGCGAGCGTTGCACTTTTAACTAAAGGTAGGATGTGCATCTCAGCAGGTGGTACATTTCGGTGGCTGCTGCATGTTTGGACAGGTTTTGGTGTTGTGAGGCCCGGTGCAAAAGCTGTATTTAGCATTTTTGTTACATTTGCAGGTTGGATGGGCGTTGTATTGTTGACATTTCTCACATGGTATCGGTAGTGGTTGGTGATGAATGACTTGGCTCGACACGGTAACTTTTCCTGTAAATGTATGCGGAGTGTCCTATCAGATCATTATGGTTTCCTGATTGTTAATGAGTACACGTATCAGTAGTATCATATATGTATCTCCTTGAGTTCTTGCTTTAATTTGCAGTCATTTGATGATCGAGTGTTCTTCATATATCAGTTGGGATTCTATTTCTTCGTCGGTGAGGTGAGTGTAACTTAAACTCAGCAGATTACTACAGACAAGGTTGGTGATTTCTGTGGAGGAGGTGGCTATTTCAATTGTTTGTTACTTAGGCGTGCTAAGTTAGCTGATTTACCGAATATTTCAAAACTGTGTCGGTTGCGTATTTTTGTGGCAATGTCTGGATCAATTGATTGAATAATGATGCCGTTTCTTGTCGGTATAATGAGAAGGATTATGTCTCTACTGAAATACTTATTGAGCTGTTGAAAGAGAAGTTTTTGATTCCGTAATTTTTCGTCAAAGTTCGTCAAAAGGATACAATGTTTTGAAGAAAGTTCCGGAAATTGCTCATGATTGTTGATGTCTATTCTAAGCTCTGTATTTGATTCTGATTCACTGATCGTATGTGGCTTCTTTAACTGTCGGTGTGAGGTGAGCGTGAGAGTGACCGTGATGCTGTTTCAATGTTCATTTGTTTTCTGTTGACTAATGTTGAATATTGTGGTGGCCCTGGTACGTGTGCTGGTAGTCGGTGCTGGAGATGTTGGCCTTGATCCGTCATGATGGGGAAAATGAGAACCAGAGGGCCCTGAAGAGCTGAGAGATAAGTCATGTACGCCATGATATAACTATAGTGAAGACTATGATGGATGATCAGTCTCTGTGCAATGACTGCAAAAGTTGTGTCAAACTAACTTGCACCTTCCGACTCTGAGAAGAGCCGTCAATTCCAATGTGATCGTACACCTGTTTCTCTCACTCGTACGTATTTCAACACAAGATCCTCGTACACAAGTTAACTAACCACTGTTAGGCTAGTTTAAATTATATCTTTCTTTACAATTGCTAGCCACTAATGTGACTAGCACCCATCATATCTTCTGTATAGGAAAGGGATGTGGAGGGATAATGGAAAGTGTTCAAGGAAGGATGGTCTAAGGGAAGTATAATTACTTTATAATCATTTATTTAATTTGCATCACTTCATTTTCTTGGGTATTATAAGCATTACGCTTATAATCATTATGTTTGGTTTATTAATGAAAAGATGGGCATGAAGTGAAACTAACGTCACAACATTTATAAACAGTACAGGTGATTGGTAAATCTTCTCTCCTAGGGGCTATTCTAGGAATTTATGAGAGACAGATGGGCCCTTCCCCTTACATTGTGCAAAGATGGTAGTGAAATGCGAATGATATGAAAAGTTAATGATGATTCTGCTACTGTTTAGCCAGTGTTGGGATGTGGGATAGAGAAGTGAAAATATGGTCCGGAGTATGTTGCGTGAAGTGTGAGTTTGAAGATTTCTTGTGCAGCGTATTGGATTTCTCGGAGTGCGTTTTTCCTATCAAACGAAAAGAAGTTTTGAAAGGTGATGGTTAAGAAACGTAGCAGTTGCTCTATGGTGATTGGTTGCTGGGCTGACTGAGGAGATGTTTGTTCCTCTGGAAGACGCAAGTGGGTGATGTAAGTAGGTTTTTCTGGTTCTATTGTATGACGTCCTTTGGACTTATAACTGAAAGATGGATGTTGTTCGTCACAATTGGCACATTTAGGTGGATTTTGTAATTTTGTGCAGTCTTTTGTCTTATGTTTTCCTGAGCAGTACCCACAAGTTGGAGTGTTCGGTCATTTGTGGGTCGGATGCGCGTTATATAATTGACAGTGTTCACATCTTAATGGTAATGGTGGTGTAGTACGTGATGGCTCAAATATGTATTTCCTTTTGTAGATGAAAGCTCCAGATGCAAGAAGGTTGTCTATAGTTGATTGATGGTTGGTAAGTACTCTGACCATGTAACTTGGAGTTTCTTGTTGAGTTATAATCCTGATTCATTTGGTGAGAGTGTGACCTTCCAGTCGCAATTGCTGCTCTGAGTCTGATGTGTCGGGAGCCACGCCACGAATGACGACAGAAAGCATAGGAGATCTACGAAGCGGTGGATGGGTTAGCTGTTCATTGGTGTGAGTTGATCATTGGAACCAAATATTTCAAAATTCTATTTATGTCTGATAGTTGTGGCTAGAGTAGAGTCAGGAGAGGTGATGATAATGCCGTTCATTGTTGGTATTATTTGAGAAATTTTGGCTCGCGGTACATATTGCAGAAACCTGTTCAGAAGTAGTTTTGGTGTTTGATATCATTTGCGTCAAAATTTGTCAGGAGATAGGTATGAAGAGATTCAGATGATAAATGATTGGAAGTATGGTTGTCACTCGTTTCAGAATCAGAGTCATTCATTTGATGATCAGATTCGCTTTTGGAGCTGCTGAGCCTATGCGATTTCGTCATAGGAGGTGAGTTTTAACTGCCTGAAAGATGAACGGACGGTGACTGAGATCGTGAACTAGCATTCGATAATTGATCCGTGATGCGTTTGTGTTTGGAAGATTTGCTCAGTGATCTAAATTTTGGAGTTACTGTAAATGATGTTTTCTGTACCAGAGATGGAAGGTGATGTTTGTTAGATTCGCTTTTGTCCTTTGGCATGATGATGAAAAGATGCTGATCAGTCGATGTATAATGACTGCAAAAATATAGCTCAGATTAACTCGCACCCTCCGACACTGAACAGTGCCGTCGCTCTCTCATCTCTTACTCGAAGTTACACATCCATCGTACTCAGCATACATTTGCATAAACCCAATTTTTACATTATTATACATTAAAATACAAACAAAGAAACATAATTCACAATTAGGAAATAGATCCAAATTCATTTAATTAATAAACAGCGTCTACTTTTATTTATTCAAGGATTCCGCCATATGTCTAAAGTATAGAGCAAACGGTGCTGCCATCTAATGGGCACCAAAAGCACTATATACTATAACTCGCTCAAAATGAACATAAAATTATTTCACTTCGCAAAAAGTTTGCTTCTGGTTCAAATTAAGCTCTTTTAACAATAAATAACATTTTAAATAAAAAATATTAAATATCAGCAATTATTATAAAACGCATATTGCCATCATAATCCATAATGACATAACGTAACTCTTAACGGCCATAACAACTTAAACAAAGAACATCGCAGTATACTGCAGTTAAATATAATAATAATGATTTTTTATAAATATATTGATTATAGGTGTTCATTATGATATCGTGTAGTATGTCTGATCTTCAAATAGTACTAAAGAAATTCTGATTGATACCACTTTTCGTATCCCTTCCTCGTGGTCCAGTGGTAATGGTCACAAACTTCGGAATTGTCCTGCTTTCGAACATTATGACGGAGAAATAACTGGGTTAACCTTACTTTTATAAAGTGGTAGTAGACAGGATTTTCTCTTTTGAAGGTCCTCCAATAACTACAAATTTCGTATTCAGATTTGCTTACTCGCGTGATACTCAAAAGCTGACGTCATGGACTGGTACTGAAACCGAGTCGGCTTGTTCCTTCTGTACGTGGCTCGTCTGTGTGCTTCAAGCATCTTTATTCGAAACGAAAATATTTTTAACTAGTGGAGTTTAATAAAATAACAAATAGTGCGTTATAAGAGAAAATAGGTAAAAGCAATATTAAATTCTGACAAGTTGTTAGTTGTTATCAGATTGTTTTACGTATCTGTTCCTGTGAACTACAACGAGTAGAATGTCTTTGAAACCATGTCCCTTTTCTTTGCATTCCGACAGAGAATCCTAAAAGAAATGCTCTTGATCTATTGAAAAAACTCAGTAACTTGTGATATTCGTGAAATATTTCTTCAAACTACCGAAAAGATTACCTATCACATTGTTGGTGTACTTTATAGTTTCCCTGTGAAAATTTTGAAAGATTGTTTCGTCTTAATAGTATCCACCCATTTCGGTAAAGAAGAAGACAGATGACCTCGTGACATGTAATCGATGCGTCCGGGGGCATCGCTTCAATTCATTTACTGTCCGGCCACTCAGCATCACCATTTCTACATGTTCTTCTAATGTAACCAACTTTAACTCTTCTATTGTTCCCTTTCTGATAATACCCAAAACGTCAGTTGACACACAACATTGCCTTGTAATCATAAAACAACACAAAATAGTGATATCACTTAATACAATATTTTTAAACAACAATTTTTATTAAGTCTTGCTTTGATTCATTCCTGTACACCAGCCAGGAACTTGCTTCTCATGATCTGATCATGAACTTGTAACAACCTAGTTTGTTGTTCCATTTTTATTTTTATTCCCCTTTTATTTCTTTGTAATAATTTGTTTCCTTTCGTGCTCTCCCTATATTTTTCTCTTTGTTTGGTTTTAGTCCCGCTTAGGACTTCTTTCGTTTTAGTTTTCCGTTTTGTTTTCAGTCTGTATCTATTCAGGTTTTCGTTAGTCACGAAGCATTGACTTGGATTTAGTGCTTTATTTTAATTGGATCCTAGTCAATGCTTGACGTTGTGTTTCTTGCTGATTAGTGTGAATCAGCCTTCTTCTTCGGTTGATGGGAGAACTGTTCTCCATGTTAGTTTTAGTTCCAATTTCACCGACCCGAAGGATGGATGTGTGCGCTTTACCGTTGTTTGTATCTCTTGAGCCCTAACTACAAATTGGTAAATATACACGCAAAATTTATCTAAATTGAAGAATATTCCGACATTTATTCGTCTATTCCGGTGGATTATATTTCATGGTTGTGACAAGAACAAAATTCGATAGTCGGGCTACTAAGACTATTCATCACGATAAATTTATTTCGAAATTTACACTTCAATAAATTATTATTTTGGTTTCAAAGATTATTTGTCAATATGGGTAATATATACTAAATTCAGTATGGTGCCGCTATTAACCGAATTTCTACATTTTAAGTATCGGGTCGTTCTATTCCAGTAATCAATTGCCAACTTTAGTCTCCAGTTACCATTTATATTTAAAATTCCCGGTTAGCCATGTTAACATCACCGCAATTAGTCAAATTAACGACAATGTTTGTTCGACCATTTTTACATGCAGTTTTTGACAATTTTGGACTTTCTCTACAGCCACTATTCTAAGTTTAATTGTCACATTTATATGATTATTATTGTGTATTTCAATATTTATTCAAAAATTCATTTGTATAACTTAGTATTCAGCTGTCATGACGTCACGCCTGGTTTAAAGCAAACTGAATTCTTTCGTTAAGGTATGTTTTGTGTAATAACTTAAATTCTGTATGAAATAATGTGATAAAACCTTTTCCAAATTAAATAGCAATGTTTTTGGATCATATCGTGAAAATTTCAGCAAAAATTATTAATTATAGAAATTATGAACATATTTATCTGCTAAACCAACTTTCGTTTTCATTTAATTAATTAATAATGTGTACAAGATAGAAGATACAAATTTGTTTGATTTTTACAACACAAGCGTAATTCTGTTCTGATCTCCGAAAGTTAATGTTGTGTAAAATCAGAAAATAAATTGAAATTTGGAATCTTTATATTTCCTTAAACATTTTGAGTTTCTTTTCAATGAACATAGTCTATACAACCTCTCAGTTAACTAAGTATTACTTAAGGTAGTAGCTGAGTAACCATATACAGTGTGTGATATTATTTGCGTTGTGCAGTGATTTAATTAACGTTTACTATGATATTCATCTAAATTTAACTACGTTATCTATAATTAACTTAATTTTGAAAGCAATTGATACTAATTTATTTCTATATTTCGGTTATCCTAGCGTTTTGAGAGATGCGTTTTAATTACATTAGGTTTGGTTCATAAATCTGTGGGCAATTGGTATGATTCTTTCGTCAGCTGTGATGTGAAACATTGAAAAAAAACTGTATATTGAATTCTTCAGATACAACGTTAAGATATATGAAGTGATTCCATTAAATGATATGTGTGAAGAGATTATTTGCATTTGCGATAGATAATGACACGACGTTTAGGTTAGATTTTGACCGCCGTTCGTTGTGTTCGTCGTTTTTATTTCAGAAATTGTGATTCCAGGCTAGAGGTGTGGGCCCTACTAAGATAAAGGTAAGACGTGGTCTTTTGCCTCCCTGTAGTAAGTACTTCAAAGTGATTAAAGATGCAATTTGAGTCACACTTGAATTGTTATCATCGTATGAAATTATTCCGAAGTACAGATTTTCGTTTCTTTCTTTGACTATCGCTAATCTGAAAAAGCTGGTACTTCAGAGTATGAACCGACTATCTAATTAAAAAGATTGGAGGTGTCGCTTTATTGGTATTTCCTCCCTCGTACAGCTTTACTGTCTTTTAGCAGCAATCACTAGGATCTGGACTCTTTCCCATATAATCTTAAATCTGGAATACATTTCTGCACCGCTCGTCTGGGGTGTAGAAAATGTTTGGAGATCGAGTGTAGTCACATGTGTTGCGTGGGTACTCTAGGCTCCTGGGGACCCTATTTATATCCCTGCTAAGGGTTGTGGTGTTACAAGCTTCTGTTTCCCATGTGTGTGAACACTCTGCCTGTTGGTTCTGTGACATTTCTCTTTAGACTTTGCATAACAGAGCCACTATGGATCCTGTGTGGGTAGATAAAATTCCTTACTTCCATCCTCAGTTAGTTTTGTGTTAATGGAAATCTATATACTCAGTGAGAAAAATCAATGAACTCATAACAGGGACGAAGCGATTGGCAGTAATAGAAGAGATCTTCCTCGGATGTACAGAGTGATCTCCCATTTTTTCATTATCACCCTTTAACTCAACTTTCTTTTTCTTTCTGAGTACCAGTTCTCCTCTCTTCACTGTCATTTGATCCTAATTTCGCTTAAGGCATAACAGGATGAGATCTTAATGGTTGGGAAAACTGCATCCACTTTATCATTCTCTTGCAACCGAGCAGAAACTTAAAAAAATGGTGTCGTGGGCCTTCAACCTAAGAGCGTTTCAGTTTGATGTTAAACCAGTAGGGGTAGCACACACCAATCATGTATTTTACTATTCGTGCTAAGTTGCTCAATGTTTTGCCTTTAAGGCCATGTTTTGAAATCCAGATGCGATAAAGCCTGTTTGTTGAAATTAACCAATATAAATGGCTTACTGGATCAATCTCAAGGATTGCTACATCCATTGAAAATTATCCAGTCCTTATGGCTAGAGTAATCCAATATCCATATCCTTGATCAGTACACCGGCTCTTAGTGCAACAAGAGGCTCTCCGATTGAGATTTTGGTCAATGGAGAATTAATTTCATGTTCCGTAGCGTTGTCTGATAACTTAGTAATGTTATATGTCCACCTATTGTTAGCAAAATGCTTCCATTTCTTGACGTAATGAAGTTTTCTAAATGTATTTATACCCTTTAGGGATCTTGGACTCAGAGCGACTGTACCGTGAAGAGAGCTTACAACTAAGCTTAACCTCCAATCAATATTTAACACTGTACCGTCTTCTCAGTCTGTATTAACATTTGTAGAATCTCCAATTTGACTGTCAGGCTCTTATCAATACTCTTCTTCTTCAAGGATTCTACGATATTATTTCAATAATTTCGGCTGTTTTGTCTCCCTTATTCTCCGGAGTTAAATGACAGAGATACCTTCCACATGGCTCACTGCTCACAGTAGTCTTTGATGATGCCAGAAAGTTACTAATTTGAATAGTCTGCGCTAGGTGCATCCTCGCGGCCGTCAATAAATGCACTCAATTTCGCCCTTCTTACAAGAATCGTCAAATTCCTGACCGTGGGATTTCATAACTTTCTCTTAGACCCTTTTGACCTCGGTAATCAAACCAGCATGAATAAAGGCTGCTGTTGTGACACGTTGGTTGACACCATATGTGACGATCTGGAAAGCAAAATTATGAATTTCTAATATGTTGTATCCTTATTATTATTCAAAGCCTACCTATTCATAGCTTTCATTATTTACACTTTGGTCATCAGTTGTTTGACCTTTATTTCTATATTCAAATAATATTTCCATATGTTGGTGTTAAGCAATCCTACTCCTCTCGTTGTATTAAGCAATCCTTCTCTCGTCTTCTTGTCACTTCTAAACGGTCTAGTCTGACTTAATTTAAGCTATTTTCTTGAATTGTACAAAATGTTGAATTTGCAGTGTTTATTAATTAGTAGAAACAAAAGATAATTCTATAAAAAATAAAGAAATCGTGAGTGGGTGTGGGAAATCGAACACAGTCACTTGGCCAGTGATTTCATACTCTTCCATCTACTTTTAGACAGAAACGAATTAGGGTGGTTGTTTCTGCACCACATAGTTTAATATTTACCTTAAAGATGTCAGCAATTGAGTCAGTCAACATAACTTCCTTGATGATTTTCTTGACGCGACTGTTACTACGATTAATAGCAATTAAAGAGAAAAGTTACGAGATGGTTGTGACGAAAGGTCGGCTAAATGATGCTTTGAAGTCCCAAGTTCAGGCAAATAGTAGCCATATATGTTCAGAAAACCATTTCCTGTTATTTCGAAAAATAAATAAAAACATGAATATAATTAAATATTCGCAACTCACCTAATATTAATTTTTAGTCCCCTTGTAGTCTGTCAGGCACCCACTTGGCGACTTTTCTCCAAATCTAGCAATTCTCCTAGAAAGAACGTTTTGGTAAAGAAAGCAACTAGCGAACATGTGATAGTTAGTTTCTGCTATAATCGTAAAAGCACCATTCGACAATTATAGGTCTGTGGGTGTATGGTTCAAACTCACTGAATTTTAGATTAATATTTCATAACCATGAATTATAATTATATTTTGTGATAACCTATAACAAAGGGATATTTCGTTTCAGAAGCTCAAAATCATGGATCAACAAAAGTATTTGTGAAAGTATTTTATGCTTCTAATGAAAGTTTTAGACGAGAGATATTAACGGGAAGGAACTAATGAAAACGAACCATTTAATTTGTCAAATTTTCTGCTTGGAGCGTTGGGAATTCACCTCTATCCGCCTCTATCCCTCCTCCTGGGACCATGAGCCAATGCAGTCACTGACAAGTAAAGTACCCGAAGTGAGGACTCGAGTTGCTCATCAAGTGATACCTTAAATTGAAGCTAGTGACGAGTATAGTACACCTGTGAAATCCTAGCTGCAGAGCTCCAGAAATAAAAAGGTTATGGCGGGTCAAATTTCAAAGAGAAAGCGAATTGTATTGAAACAAGTCACAACGAAAGGCAGAACAAAAGTCAGACGGACATGGGTTTGAAATGAAATGCGATTCATTTGAAGGAAAGAGGCACGTACATAGCACTACACATTGATACAATCAATATGTAAGTCGGCAATGAAGGCGTGTGATAAGCA
>JAGDQP010050087.1:0-14332 GCA_022664845.1 Lepisma saccharinum | reverse complement strand
ATATATATATATATATATATGTATGTATGTATGTATACTGAAACTTGCTTACGGAAGTCGGGAGAGGACAAAATTCTTGTCTTGTTTAGTGTAACAGATTATATTGTTATTTTATTGGCATTTAATTGGAGATCATTTGAATATATACGTGCAAACACACCCCACAGTCCACACACACACACACAAACGTAAGTGCCAGCGACGTATTGCTTGCGGATTGCGAGGTTCATTTGTTAGGCGTACACCATTTTCCACTCCGCCAATCAGAATTTGTTTAGCTTATGAGAAACTAAGAAATCAAATAGTTTCGTCACTTAATGGTCCGATTTTAAACGGTTTCTTTTGTATTGTTATCGTTGGTGAAATGGAAATGTTTAACGGTCGGTGCCTTATCTCACCAAGTAATGGCATAAGCGGTGTCGGTTTAGCACATCTCACTCAAAGTAGTACCCAATCTATCTATTTAAGATCTGTTTATGATTAGAGGCGATTTCTATGCTTGCCCTATTAAACTCTTCAGTTCCTTGACAATGAAATTCTTGGGTTGGATACTTCTTTATGCGGCACTCCCTCAATCAAAACGCTGCTTAAACAGATGTATTGGGTACTACTTCGAGTGTGATTTGCTAAGCGCACACCGCTTTTGGCATTGTGTGTTGAGATATTACGTCATTTGTGACGCTGCTGTCGATATTCTGAGCGATACTCTGATACTCTGTACCTCCGAAGCTACGCATAACTTTGAAATGCTTGAAAAGAACATTTTCTTGTTTTGTAAATAATCACCTACCAAAGTTTGTACAGTTATTTCAGTAACCCCCTCTACGTGTATATGTATCTTCATATTACTACGCTACTTGAAAGGCTACTATCTTCTATTGACCAAACGACTCGTAAATAACAATTGCTATTTTTACTGTGATTTGAACACATACAAGGCTTCCTCAAGACCAAATTTCAGATCTTTTCATGACTGCCCATCTTAGATATTTAAGCCCGAAATTCGGCAACTATATTTCAACTCCTTCGCGTTCAAAGATCCAATTTTACACTATTCTTTACTCAATTTTCAGCCTAATTTTTAGAATACCTGTAAAAGGAATACATTTTGACAAAAGATGCTTTCACATCTTCAACGTACACTTCAGGAGCTACATAACGGTTATTGTTTCATATTTTAAAAAAAAAGATTTTCAGGTTTCCGTAGATGTCTAGGGGAGTAACAAACGTCATCCACCATTTTGGAAATATGGTCGCGCCGGGGGAATTAAGGGCATAGCATCTTTTTTTTTTTTTCAAAAATGGTTCTGAAATCTTCAGATTTGTAGGAACCTATGTAGAATTTTTTTTTTTTCTAAAATGTTCATGCAACCAATTTTTATCTAAAATTAGATGATTTGTCATGGAATGACCCATCTATAGATTATCGTGAAGAACATTTAGGATACCTGCAGATAATCATAAATAAATATATAAGAAAGCCTATAGAATATCGTTCAAGAATATATTTATGATTCCTGTAGAATATCGTCAAAATATATTTGGGATATCTGTAGAATATTATCAGGAACATCTTTAAGTGAACCTGCAGAATATTGCCAGGAATGTATTTGAGAGTATCTGTAGCATATCACCAGGAATATATTTGTGAAATCTGTAGAATACAGTCAAGAATATACTTAGAATGTCGATATAATATCGTCCAAAATATATTAGGATACCTTTAGAATACCGTCAAGAATATCTGTGAGAGTAACTGCAGCATATCGTTAAGAATAGACTTTATTGCTTGCAGAATATTGTCAATATTATCATTGAGGGTAGCTGCAGAATATCGCCAAGAAAATGTCTATAACACCCGCAGACTATCAAGTTAATTTTTAGGATAACTGCAGAATATTGACAAGAATATAATTATTAGGATACATATAGAATTTCGTCAAGAATATATTTTTTTAAAAAAATGTTGTAGAATAACGTCAATAATATCTTTGATCATACATGTAGGATATCGTCAAGAATGTCTTTGAGAGTACCTGTAGAATATCTTTAAGAAGGTCTTTGGGATACATGTAGTAAATGGTGAACAATATCTATAGAATATCGTCAATAATATTTTTGTGATACCTGTGGAATATATTTTATCGTTAGGATACCTGAAGAACATCGTCAAGAACGTATTTAGAACGTAACGTATTCTTGAATATTGTCAAGAATATCTTTTTGGATACTTGTAGCATATTGTCACAAATATCTTATGATACCTATCCATATTAAAATTTAGCACGATCTTCGCGGCCCAGACCATCCTTTGACATAAATAGCGAACAGTTACTTATTTACTTCCAAGTGACTTTATAACTGGCAATGTGATTTAATTATGTTAATAGTATGGGTTACATTCAGTTGTGAAAAGTTAATTTCATTTATAGATTAGGAAGGAAAATAAAATAAAACCTTCTTTCGACATGTTAAGGTAAACAAATATAACATATATGGCGGGCCGGATCTGGCAAGTGGACTGTAGGTTGGGCATCACTGGTTTAAACTGTAAATAGTTGTGTAATTACTAATGCATGTCCTCTTGAAGAAGTAAAAAGGTATCAATGACACCATTCATATTAGTTATTATCAAATCTAACGTTTAATCATTAATATGTACTATATTCTTTTAGCTAGCTTAAATCATAATAGTTGATGAAATTATATAAGGGAGCACACTTTGCAGAATAATATTGTAATGGGAAGTGGTTTATTGGTTCAGTATGTTAACATGACTACAATGAAAACAAACCACGAACAACAAACATTACATAATCCTGCACAAGCAAACCCAAGAAGCAGACGACACTAACACCAAGCGGTGAGGCTTGGAAACAAGGAAAATATGCCCACCAAAAAGGGATATAAAAGGCCAATCAAGAGCCTTAGAAGTCCATGTTGGGCGACTGGAAAAGCAACTAGTTAATTGTGCTAGCATGACCAATTTGGTCAGCGGCAACCATGGTAACAACTGTCCAGGAAACAGGGCGACAGCGAGGCGAAGCACCCAGTACCATTTGTAGTCATGTTGGGAATTCAGTCCCCTTTTGAGAGCCAATCAGTCAAGTTTCTGCTGTAAGGGGGTAGTCCGACTTCAATTCAATTCCGATATTTTTGCTTGACTGTGAGGCTGGCTACCTGTAGACTCCTGGCCACCTGTGGACACCGAGACGACAGAGAGGACAACCCACTTCATAGATGCAGGCCCTGGAAGAAGTAGCCACTCACCTGAGATCAGCAGCTGACCGGCGTTTGCATGTTCAACACAGACACTTGATTTCAGGATGCGATTCAAAGTAGAGTCAATACAGACATATTACCTGGATTTTCCCACCCTTTGCAGCATGCATGGTTTACCAGGTAATCTATCATAGTTAGCTCGATACAGGGATTTTTTCAGAATATTCAGCAATGCACATTCTGGTCCTTGCCCTCTTCAACAAAATCCTTGTCGCGTTTCTCTATCTTCTTTTTTCACCATCTTTCTTTCTACTTACATACTCCGATTCGCGGTAAATGTCTCCGAAAGACAGACATCATAAGCATCCACACCCGTGACACCCGCTTTAGTTGCATGAAGCATGTGCATGATAGGAGATCACGCTAGAAGTTGGAGAGTGGTCACTCTTCAGTGCGAGACTTTACGGGGGTACTGAAATTCAAAACTTTTTTCAAACTTTTTAGAAGTAGGGCTTCTTCGCTTCGAAAAATGGTCACCTCTTTCTAACTCCCGACTTGCACTGGAGTCGGTATACTTATACCTTGCTGACTTGGACTGGAGTTAGTATCCGTGCTCTAGACACTTTCCTTTCCGAAAGCCCAAAGTCGAAGTTGTCACTGCAATAGAGGTGAACCACAAGTCTAGTCATTACAGAGCCGGCATTCGGGACACTCTTCTTAACAACTGTAAAGTATTTGTATGTCATATAATACTGGAACTTTTTGTAATAAATAAGGTGTCGGTGAAAACGTCAATAAGTGTATTGCTCTATTAATTCATAAATTAATCACTATAAGAAACGATCCTTGGTCAAACGGACTCTACCTGATTTAATCGTATATAAAAAGACTGTGGTACCACGTCATATACGATCCTATCGCTAACAGTACTTAAATACAAACAAATCATTATGCAGTACCAATACAATCATTACGTGGTGGATCGCCCGGGTCTATAAAGTATAAAGTAGTTACAAATTCTATCACGACATTACGTAGTGATAGACGCTCGAGTTTTATAAGAGCACTCTTATAAAAGTGTTTTTCAGAGCAAATAAATAAAAACCGACGAACTAAAATGTGAAATATTTCGGAGGATAAACGATAAGTGTTCAACAAAGTGTTACAGTGACAGTTATACCTAACAAATACCAACATTAAACCAATTTAGTGAAAAGTAAACATCTGAAAAAAAAAAACACCCAAATTACCCAATTGGATATATACCCCAAGAAAAGAAGAAAACCCACCCCTGGAAAACTTCATTGGATTTTACCACCCTCAAGAACAGAAGACTGCAGCCCACGAAGAGAGTTTGATTTTTCACCAGCAGACAACATCAGGACGGAACCAAGGACAAATCCAAGGTATGTTATTTAAATTGTATCAGGTGTCAATCGTTTTCTCCCAACAAAAAAGCAGAGTAGATAAACATATTTACGTATTTAATGAGTAAATTCCTGTAGAGTACTTTTCTTGAAATCCTATCTCAGGAAACCCCAAGATGATGGAGAATAATTGCATGTAAAATTTCACAACTCTATCTGCATTAATTATTGAGTTCTCTTGATTAATCAGTGAGTAAATGAATTAATGATTTGTTTGCAATACTGAAAACTTGTGTTCTTTGCAGAGCGTTCACCCAACAGCCGTTTCCTAATGGTATGCAAATTGTTTAGAACTCTATCCTGATTAGATACTGATGTTCGATGATTATTCCGTGAGTAAATGATTCAGTGATTTGTTGGCAACACTGACATTTTTTTTGGGGGGGGGATCAACACTGTAGAAGCTTGTAAAAAAAGCATTTTTTAAATGTTGGCAAAACTAACAGGAGTGAATTTCATGAAAATCGTATTTAGTGGAACTGTATATCATATGATAAGGCTACATCCAAAATTTAAGAACTCCATCTACGTTACCCCAGCAACACACATACGTTGAATATACATGGATCAAACGTTAGTACCGAAACGAAATATTAACGTTGTAAATGTACCGAAATGTCCGCGTATTCAACGGCTCGTTCGACGTTGAATAATGGTTGAGAAGAAACAGGTTGAAATCAACAAGCGGACGGTGAAGAAACGGGTTCAGTTGGCCAAAACAGAGCATGATTGCAGTCTACTAGTATACACATTAGTATACGCATTTTGTCCGTTGCTTTCATCATGATATGCAGAACTGTAAATTATCCAGCCGTCTGCTGCGTGATTCGAAGCTGGAACATTCCGCACTCGTCGTTGGTAGCTCGTCACGTTATCCCCTCATCCACGGGTCGTCTTGAGAATCACTATTCTTTTACGGTATCTATAATAAAAGGCAGTCTAATCTAGGGTACAGTTCAATATAATAGTTTAAAAAAGACACGTCACATTAATGTCCTATCAACAAAATCAAATTTTCGTTGGAATATAGATCGAAATTCCATGTGTTTTCAACATGAAAAAGAGGACACAAAATAATAGTTAATGGCATTTAATTAGCTTTTAATTACAAATTTTATTTCATAAAATTAGAATCTATTAAATTAAATTAGAAAGAATTCCATGAAACAAAATCTATACCATGGTTGAAAATAACAGTTAAATCCACGTCGAACTAACATCTTATCAACAATATCAAGTAGTTAAAAAATAACGGTTAATCAACGAAAACAAATATAAAAAGTTCAACGTTCAAAACACATTTGTGTGCTACTGGCCTAGTTACTGAGTTCCCTTTATTGTTCCATAGGTGAATGAATCATTGGTTTGTTAGTGCCGTAGAGTCAGAGACGTAACTACATTTTATGTCACCTCCTATCCGCATGAGAATACGCAAGGCCGGAGATCGATTTGGTCCATTGACAGGCTGAAGTGAAGGATTTCCTTGGATGGTCGGGCTCCCGCTTTGCGGGGTTTTGCGCCATAGTAGTTACACCCTTGCCTAAAGTATCCATTCATAATTTAGTGTAGATATGATGAACGATGTAGAATCATTTGCAAAAACTCTAGTTTTACAATCTTTGTCACACTGACTAACGAGTGAATTTCGTGACATTCGTTCTTAGTGGAATTCTGTGTGATGTGGGATGACAGTATAAAACGTTCATCCACATTTCATTTCATTTCATTTATTCTTATTTTGAATGGCGGAGTTAAGGCATAACCTTTTCTTCCACTCAACCATTTAAACATTCTACATCAAATTTATATTATATAATTAAACACTACAAAACAAACAAAAAATGGATACGAAAATTCACACTATAGCAACTACAATTAAAAATGAAGAAATATATAATATTACAATCATAATGTATTCACTAAAAGAGAGAAAAAATGCTAACTAGAGAGTAAATAATAATAATAATAATAATGATATATAATATAGTTTCGTGTTGATCTGTACATACGTGTGTCTAGTGAGTCAGAGGAAATTGTGACTGGGATAAAAAGCAATTAAGTTTTCGTCTAAATGATAATACAGAACCTGAGTCCCTGATGTGTGCAGGGATTTCGTTCCAAGCTCTAGTAGTATACACAGTGAAAGATTTTGAGTAGTACTCTGATTTATGATTTGGCACTGAGAGTACCGTGTTCTCTTTAGAGCGGGTGTTTAAAGAGTGAGTGTCACTGAGAAATTTGAACCTGGATGACAAGTATGACGGTTTTTTCGTTGTGACTAATTTATAAAGTAAATTTAGAGCATGTTGACGGCGTCTCGTGCGAAGATCAAACCAGCCCAATTTATTATAATATTGTGATAAGTGGTCGAAGTACTTTGCGTTAAAGACGAAGCGTACACAGGCATTCTGGATGCGTTGTAAGCGTTTTGCTAGGTCCTCAGTAAGGTCCATGTAAGCAGCATCACAGTAATCCACTTGTGATATTACAAGGGATTGCACTAAGGTGGCTTTGATGGATTCGGGAAGAAAATTTTTTAAGCGGCGAAGAGAATGTAATGCGCCATACGTTTTTCTGCAAAGGTTGTTTACATGTTCTGTCCAGGTTAAGTGTTTGTTTATATATAGACCAAGGTCGTTTACGCTTTCACTTAAGGGAACTATAACGCCATTTACATCGAGGCCAGTAATGTTTACGGTGTTAAGGGAGGAAAGTATCTTCCGTGATCCGATCATAATGAATTTTGATTTCAATGGGTTAACTTCTAATCCATTTTCACGTGCCCAAGAACAGATGTTTCTAATATCTGACTTTAAGTACTGGAGTGAACTAACTATGCTCGATGGGTCGGACGAGATATAGCATTGAACGTCATCAGCATATAAGTGATATTTGCTGGCTAGAATATTTTTAGGCAGGTCGTTTATATACAGAGAGAAAAGAAGCGGTCCTAAAATACTGCCTTGTGGGACACCACATGGAACAGGTATCCAGTTTGAATGTGTGTCGTTAGTGATTATTCTTTGCTTTCTATGTGAGAGATAGGATTCGAACCATGATAGGGCTAACGGTGAGAAGTTATAGAAATAAGAAAGTTTAGTAATCAGAATTTCATGGTCTATTGTTTGGAATGCTTTACTAAAGTCAAGAAGGGATAGCAGGGTGATATGGCGATTATCCATAGCAGAACGAATATCATCTGTGATATTAACTAGGGCTGTGCACGTACTATAGTGAGACCTAAAACCTGATTGGAAAGGGTTTAGAATGCTATTTACTTCAAGAAATTGTGTTAATTGAGCGTGGACAATGTGTTCTAGAGCCTTGGAAAGCGCAGGAAGAATACTAATGGGACGAAGGTCCTCGGTCGCTATTGGGTTCGAAGTTTTAGGCAACGGACGAATGTGTGACATCTTCCAGACCGATGGAAATTCGCCATATGTGATCGAGCTATTGAAGATATGCACAATAACATCTATTACACAGGGAAGTATTTTTTTTATAAGTAAAATGGATAGTTCATCGGCTCCAACGGCAGATGATTTAATTCTTTGTATTGCTTTTATTACATCCCGTTCAGTGACTTGGTGCATATTAAAATAATATTTTTGGGGTGTTGATGTTTGGATGGTCTGTAGTGTTTTCATTTTATGTATAGTGTCTAGTTTGGGCGTGTAGCACAACTGTTCGTTAATTGTATTTAGTGGTATTTGAGGTAAAATAACATTTTTTGTTTTAACACCGATTCCCAATAGTTTAAGCTTATACCAAAGTTCTCTCGGTTGTGATGTGTAGTTGAGGAGCCCTTTGGCGAATTCAATTTTAGCTTTTCGAATTTCCTGATTACAGCGGTTTCTCAACTTACGGTACTCTACCTGCTTTTCTTGGGATCTGTTGAGGTCGTGTTTCACTGCTCTCCTGTAGCTTCTGTACGCTGAATCCCGCAACGTCATTAGAGACAGAATATTATCGTTAATCCAGGGGTTGGAGGGCTTACGCACACGTTTGGTTTTCAATGGGGCGTGTTTATTGTACACATGGTGCACGAAAGAATTAAAGAGATCTACTTTTTGATCTACCGACGGGGCACAGTAAATGAGATACCACGGCAATGAATTTACATCTGCAAATAAGGCGTTTTCATTTATATGTTTTATATCCCTTCGTTTTATTATTCGTGGTTACTGAGTTCCCTTGTTTGTTTTGTGAGTGAATGAATCAGTGATTTGTTGGCAACACAGACAACTTTGCATCTTGGAGGAGTGCTCAAACCAACAGCCGTGTCCAAATTATGCAGAAAAGAATTCATACAAAATTTGAAGATATGATAAACGGTGTAGAAGCATTTGCAAAAGAATGCATTTTTTTAGATGTTGGCAACACTGCTAATGGCGGTGAATCTCGTGAAACCCGTTCTTAGTGAAATTTTATAAGATGTGGGAAGACCATAGGCAGAATTTTAGAACACTATCTACATTAGTTCTGAGTTCCTTTGATTGTTCCGTGAATAAATTAATCATTGATTTGTTAACAACACTGCCAACATTGGATCTTAAGGGAGCGTTCAACCCTACAGTCGTTTCCTAATGGTGTGGAAGAGTATTCATACAGAATTTGGTGAAGATTTTATACACGGTGTAGAAACATTTGCAAAAACTGTATTTTCTAATGTTGGTAACACTAACTAATGGCGGTGAATTTTGTGAAATCCTTTCTTAGTGGAATTTTGATTTGATTTATTTTTACTGATATCATAACTTTATATGATGTGGAGAGACAATATGCAAACTTTCAGTGTTCTGTCCACATTAGTTACAGGTTTCTGTTGATTCATCAGTGAAAAAATGATTTAGCGATGTGTTTCAACGCTGGCAACCTGTGTTCTTGGCAGAGCGTTAAACCCCACAGCCGTTTTCTGATGGTACCAAGAGTATCCATGCACAATTTTGGAGTATATATGATCAACGGTAAAAAAGAGTTTCCAAATAGTCTTTTTTAACTTTTTAAAGTTGGAAATACTGACAAATGGGGAGGAATTTCGTAAAATCAGTTCTTAGTGGAACTCTATATGATAGGAAAAAGAAGTACGCCTGTATGTAAAATTTCATAGCTATGTCGACATTACTTTCTGAGTTCCGTTTATTATACAGTGAGCGAGTGAATCAGTGATTAGTTGGCAACACTGACAACTTGTGTTGTTGGCAGAGTGTTCAACCCCATAGACGTTTCCTAATGGTATCGAAGAGAATACATGTAAAATTTAGTGTGGAAGTATTCCCAAAATATGTTTTTTTAAATGTTGGCAGCACTATCTAACGAGGGGTGAATTTTGTGAAATTCGTTTTCAGTGGAAATTTATACCAGGTGTATGCATAAGTAGTTTCCGGTTTACCTAAGACATGGCGCCAGCAAAAAGTACGCAGCGTATTAATTTGATACATACGTCATTTTGTTCGTCTGACATTAAACTACAAACAGAAACAAGTTGAGTCCGCCAAACACTAGCGTTTTTGTTTTATCGTTCAGTGATCATGTCGAAGTTTGTGCCTGAAAAAGAACATTTGCGGCACGCATTGCTTTTCTTATTTAATCAAAACAAAAGGGCTGTTGAAAGTCATCGTGTGCTGGTAGAAACATATGGTCAACACGCTCCATCGATTAGAACATGTGAGACATGGTTTCGACAATTTAAAATTGGTGATTTCAATGTGAAAAGTGCGAAAACGAGCAATTGTAGGTGTTATTGGAGGATGACCCAACTCAAACTCAACAGCAATTGGCAAAAGCATTAAATGTGTCACAAGAAACAATCAGCAGACTTTACGATCAATGGGGAAGATCAATAAACTGGGTAAATGGGTCCCACACGATTTGAATGAACGTCAAATGGAAAATCGCAAAGTCACTTGTGAAATGCTGCTTCAACGCCACGAAAGAAAATCATTTTTGTATCGAATTGTGACGGGTGACGAGAAGTGGATTTATTTTGAAAACCCGAAGCGCAAAAAATCGTGGCTTTCACCTGGCGAAGCCGGTCCTTCAACACCAAGGCCAAATCGCTTCGGCAAGAAGACCATGCTTTGTGTCTGGTGGGACCAGAGCGGTATTGTGTATTATGAACTCTTGAAGCCCGGCGAAACCGTTAATGCACAACGCTATCGCCAACAAATGATTAATTTAAGTCACGCATTGATCGAAAGACGACCGGAATGGGGCCGAAGACATGGCAAAGTGATTGTGTTACACGACAATGCGCCGTCTCACACAGCAAAACCAGTGAAAGACACCTTGAAATCGTTTGGATGGGACATCCTTCCGCACCCGCCGTACTCCCCAGACCTGGCGCCATCTGACTATCACCTCTTCGCATCAATGGGGCACGCGCTCGCAAAGCAGCACTTCAGCAATTTCGAAGACGTTGGAAACTGGCTCGACGAATGGTTTGCCGCAAAAGACAAACAGTTTTTCTGACATGGTATGCATCAATTACCTGAAAGATGGGCGAAATGTGTAAAAGTCCATGGCCAATATTTTGAATAAAACAAAATTCCGTTGAAAATTACGTGTTTTCTTTACCACAAAAACCGGCAAAAACTTATGCATACACCTGGTAATATTATGATGTGAAAAGACCATATGTAAAATTTCATAGCTTTGTCCACATGATTTACTGAATTCCGTTGACTATGCGGTGAACGAGTGATCAGTGATTCTTGCATCCTACTGACAACTTGAGTTTTTGATGAAACGTTTAACCCCACTGTCGTTTTTTTAACAGTGTAGAAAATTATTTGTGCAAAATTTGGTGTAGATCTGATTAATAGTGTAGACACATTTTGAAAAACCTGTAATCTTTAAAGAGTTTTCAACACTGTCAAACGAGCAAGAATTTCGTAAAATCCGTTCTTTTTACATGATGGGGAGAAACATTAAGCAAAATGTAAGGGTTCTGTCCACATTAGTTACTGAGTTCCGTTCAGTATTCCGGGTGTTAGTGATTTTCAATTTATATATTATAAAAGAAATATATTTAATCCAAAGTAAGCGCTTAAAACACATCAGAAATATTTTTAAAGAATATATTATTATGTTAAAGATTTATAGCATATTCTTTAAAAATATTGTTGATGTGTTTTAAGTGTATACTTTGGATATATAGTATATATGATCCAGAAAATATATACCGTATGTATTGTTCTTGTTTGAATTACTATTTACAATACATGATTGATTTTAAAGACATTTCCACGAAAACGGATTTAAAATGTTGAGAAAGTACTCTGTACCGAAGGAAAATATCTTTTGAACAGCACTGAACAACAATGATTTTGTAATATTTATGGCACAATTTATAAATAATTTCGACTTATAAAATATTTTGTCAATATCAGTTGTCCAGAAGTTTCAAAAATAATAGAAATGTTACTAATTTTTTTTTCCAGAATACGGGAATCAGTTACGGATCAAACAAAATTTGAATGGAAAAATGATCAAAAAATGTAGTTAAAAAAGAATTCAAATAGTTAATCAGAATTTTTAAAAAAGTACAAGCAACCATCAAAAGATAAAACATATGCAGTGTAGAGAAGATAGTTTTCATTATAATATTAAAATACTTCCAATTGAGGGGAGTTTTTACAAAACTTGGTAACTGCATTTTTGTCCATTTTCAGGTTTTAACATATCCTAATATTTTTGGGCCAGGAGAATTGAATGGTGCTATCAGAATTAAGCTAAACTTTATAGGTACATCAGCAAATAGATATTTAAATACGAAACTTCATCGTGTCTATATGGGAGTATTTTATACCAAAAAAAATCTGAAAAAACAAACAGATTTTTGTAGATATCGAGTTATGTGAAAACACCCTTCAATTGTAATGTAGAAAACGGCAAGGAATATAAAAGGAAATCTTTATTACTTCTTTAAAACAAATACCAAGAACTGTCTTGTATTTTGCTTTTATAAAGAAATCAACTAACATGTTTCTCTAAAGACAAGGAAAAGTTTCACTTTGGCTTATATATCTTTTAAAGTAATACTAGCATATTTTACAATATGCGTCCTCATTGTCTATGACTAAATTCGTTAAAAAAAAAGAGAGAGAAAAAAGAAAGGAAGCTGTTGCTCATCTACAAAGCGTCACGTTCAAAGTTAATGAACGTAGGTACATCTTTTAATTTTTTTGTAGAGCGTTTATAGGTATACGTAACAAGCGCAACTAGAATGAATGTTGAGTTGTTCTGTAAAATAAACGTTATAAATAGAAAGGACAAACTAAACAATACGTACTCACCAATGGCTTACTTGCGTTTCAAAACGCCACAGTTAATGTTTGACTAAAGCGATCCAGTTCACACTATTCGTAATAGGAACAGTAGCAATAAATTGAGTGATATTGAACACTTTTAACAGCGTAATTTTCAACAAGGCAACTAATACTATATTTCTCAGTGTATATCAGATCACATGAGAAAAAGTGAAACCTCAAATTTAAAAACTATTATGATGAGAAACTTCTGACGCGCTACCTTAAGTTGCCGTAACGTTACATTAAAGCTACTGAACGAGGATATTACTATCTCAACGATTTTGTTATCTTAACGTTTAACATGAAGGATGAATCTCGGTTAGATATAGAATACGTTTTGAACTCGTAACTATCAAGATTACAACAGAGGACTGAACAAAGCTAACTAAAACTTAATCTTTTGACAATTCCCAACTTTATATTCCAGCATACAGAAAGGATTTAAAAATCCATAATTTCACAGAATTTAAAATTTACCAAGTGTTTCAAATGTTAATGGAGTAAATCTCTTTCAATATTGTCAAAATACTAAACGTTTCTTATTCTCACTAGTAACTCTACTGAGAAATCTCCATGCAGCTATTTGTTTAGCTTCCCTTTTCCCAGGAAAGTTAAAACAACACTAGCGGTTTTCGTTGAGCTGAAAATCGGCGTTATTGAAGTACAGACGGACAACTCAACATAAAGGATCATTTTTGTTTGGCGGGTAAAATGTAACTTTTTAATACAAAGAGTTGTTTATATTCTTTTTTAAAGTTATCTTCATATAAATTACTATTACCTGCTTACCTCAAATTCATAGGGGATGTTCTTTATTATCTTCCTCTCTTAGACTATGTAACTAACAATTTATAGAACCAAAACAAAATCTATGGGAAAGTCCCATGTAACAGAAGATGAATGCAGGCAACTTACGCGTTTTACTTTACATACAGATAAAGCCATACAGAAAAATATTTGCTCAGAATAACGAAATTACAGCTATCAAAAATTTGGTCCTCAACTAAAACAATACATGTTAAGAATATGTCTTCATACCATCTTACTCTATGGCTTACGGAACTCGCAAGTTCATCGCCGTAATAACAAACGTTCGCCATCGGAATCTATCCTGCGGAAGATCAAGCCAGTTTTCATCACAAACACCTATTTCTAGAAAATTCCTTCTAATATTGTCTTCCCAACGGTTTCTTTCCCTCCGGCTTTCCAACCAAGATGGAATTTAATCCTCGTTTTACCCCCATCCGAGCTACATGGCTTGCCCATCTTAGTCGTCGTCATTTCATAATTCTTACAACATCGGGTGAGTCGTACAGTCCGTGAAGTTCTTCATTATGCAGTCTCCTCCATCCATCAGTCATCTCGTCCCGT